>JAJJWW010005386.1:0-169753 GCA_023531295.1 Papaver armeniacum | reverse complement strand
GTACCACTAAACCATCACTTATACTTTACTTTGCTTTTCAATACTCTAGTTCAATATCACACCTTCATCTCACTTAAGACTTTAAAACAAAGCTTGTATCTCTCACATCACCAAAATAATGAGAAATACCTTGTAATAATCTCAGCATCCTCTAGTTCCTTTGGAAGACTCATATTGCCATCGCTTTTCAAGGCTCAGATCGTATTAGAGCCAAACATAGAAAAGCCTCTTTTAGCTGTTGAGTGGGTGTTAATCTATATATGTGGTCTTATTTAGCATATAACATTTTTCATGGATACCTACAAGAGTTTAGAACCTAGAATTTCAATCGTAGATTACCGCATGGCTTGATTCAATCTACCGCTTTGGGTTGTCAGTGTTTAACGCTTTCAAAAATTATTTAACTTTTCTCTGTAAGGGCAGCTATGGGTGAAAAAATATTTGCATCATATCTCAATATTTTGTCGTTTATGTGGTGAAAATTTGCGGCTACAACATTTCATATAGCTAATTATGAGTGACTGTTCTAAGATTTTCACTCTTATTATTGCGGTGATTTGGACTCAAAAGTTGCCACTTGAACCATATGAATGGTACCTCGACTCGCGACGCTATGGGACCGTGAAGCACTCGAGGCTTTGGTTTAGGTTTTGAGCGTATGGTGCTTTTTTCTACTGGCCTTGACAATATTCGAGACATGATTCCTTTCCCTAGATATCCAGGAAAAGCCGATCTTTGATCGTGTTTTTCTGTCACATACTTGACCATCGCTGTTTACTGGAATTTCCTTTGATTTCTTTAGAAAGAATCATAGTAACAACTAGATATTCTTGATGATTTTATTGTTTAATGATCAAACTAGTCAGCTGGATTATGCTGTTGGTGACCTTCATCTCTGGTAAGTCTATTTCGTGATCTTCTTGACATCATGCACAACCATGTCTTTCTTCTTTTATGTTATCTATGCTTCGAGATCTAAGAAATTCCAGTATTTACTTTTAGTAGCAGCAATGGCTGAAAGGAGACGATGCGATTCGTAAGAAGAAGAACAAAGTCTTAAGAAAACGACTTAATGCGGCCACTTCACTCTGTCTACACGTATTGCTTGGTATGTGTATGCTAAAACAAAGACGGAAAACAAGGAAAACGTCGCCAGTGTGAGGTACTTGTTACAAATTTTTCATTCATTTATATCCAAAATTAGGGATTAGTACAACACGGGTTTGGTGTTTACTTCTAGGACATTTCTTTTGTATATGTGTGTGCAATCAGTAAAGTCAGGGTTTATTGAACAATAGAATCTAGAGTGGTGAAAAGCTGAGTAGAGATAAGGAAACTTGGTTTTGGTTGGTTTATAATAGGGTTGCTAGAGTAGAAGAAGCTATCGATACCACTCGTAGTGCTGCAATCGTACTCGTATTAGTATTATTTACTTTCACATGTTAGGTTTGGTTGCTCGAGGATCCAATTATGTACTCTTTTTATGCCAATCTCACATTCATGATCTTAATCTTATGGCCGGGCTGTATCATTTATAAAGTGTAGTTCACCGAGCTACATGCTTAAACAATTATGCTTAAACTTAATATTCCATAATCAAGTTTCGTTTATTGATTTATAATGTGGTTCGAGCTTTGATATGCTCATTTTACTTTGGATTACCGCAAGTTCAGCTTCCGTAGATAGAAATTAGTTGTTCATCTTTTGTTGTGTGGTATATATATTTTACGATTTTTGTAACTCTTCAAAGTGTTTTTCCATAATGTGTGATATAGCTTCAACATTTGAACTACTTCATTCCTTAGAACTGCTTCATTTCTTAGACGAAGTTATGTCATGTGATTATTCCCTTTGATCCGAGCGTTATTTCTTATTCTTTGTATGTTTTTATCTTGCGTCGATATGGTATGCGAGAGTTTGTGAAACTCTATTTCTAAAAGCATTTGTTTTCTTGTTTTGCGTATGGCACTTCTATACTTAGCAGTTATGGCTCATGAACACAACAGAAATTGGATTGATTATAATTGAATGTTGGAATGTTAAATTGGGTTGATGACTTCTTTTGAGTGGTGGAATGTTAAATTGGATTGAATGACTTCTTATGTGATAGATTTTTGAATGTTGAAATGTTTGAATTGGATTGTATTGTAACAATTCCAGGGGATAGGGTACCTGCAGGGTAAAATGAAAGGGATGGAACATTAATATTGACTAGGTCAATAAAGACTGACTTTTTTTTTGTAACAAAAGGATTCGTAACGGCAAAAAAGTGTCACTAAATTTTTACCAAGATAGTAGGAATCAGTCAACGCTGACCTGGTCAAAAAATTAGTAACCCTGGTAAAAATTTAGTAACGGAAAATCCTTGGTTACTAAAATTTTACCAGAACATTGTAGTCGGTCAACGTAGACTAAGTCAATGTATTTGTAACAGCAAAAAAAAAATTCGAAACGGTCTACTGCTCGTCACGAATTTTAACTTCGTGACGGTCTTTTGCATGTTACTAAATGTGTCACAACCCCAAATTAGTGACGGCAACATGTTGGTTACGAAAATTTGTTACACACCTCGTTGTAACGGTCATTGTATGCGTCACAACTCCATTTCGTGGATGAAATAATGTGTCACAAAACGCAAAATATGGTGTAGTGTAATCAAGATTACCTGCAACAATACACTTGATCAAGTGATCAATGCACAAAACAAGAAAGAAACATAGATCAGCAAAACATGAAATGAAAAAATGAAGCAACCAACATGTTGAATCTTTATCAAGAATTTAATCAACTTGAAACACAATAAAAACCATGCTATATTGGCAATGGCAGCAAGGTCAATAATCAACTTACGAAGAGGTGCCAAAAGAGTGTAAGCTTAAATAAGATGTTAAAAGAAAAATAGTACATGAGTGATGAGATGAGTCTACCAAAGGGGATGCCACAAAATATTTACCACAAATTGGGCTTTCTACATCTAAAACAACTATTCATTGTTAAACATTAACACGCGCAATCTAATATTTGCATTCCAAAGATAAGACAGATGAGCCGATTTAGCTATAAGAAGTCATCAGCCAATAGAAGTGTTTGAAAAAGGATTCATAGACGGAGGTCCAGCGAGTTTGATGACATGGTGAGTAACTACCTCTGGTGGTACGTGGGCTGTAAAGATGCTAATCCAATTTTCTATGACAGGTATAAGCTAGAATCTAATGTATGTTTTAGATGTTAAGCACCCGATATTTGTTGACTAAAACTCTTAGTACTAACTACTATACAAATACTTAAAATGTATGATCGCCTTTAAACGCATGCAAACAGAATCCACTCACCACTTATACTAATACAATGCAATGACCCTTATTCTTCCCAAGCTCGATATCCATTCTAAAGCACCAGCCACATTAATTCAAACCCTAATTAATTTCATCCTTAATTAAATCCAATCTAACAGATACAAAAACTAAGCTTCCATCATAAAAAATCACTTTGTGTAAATCATACCAACCAAAATTGCATTTTTTCTCACTTTAACCTTCAAAAGTTCTCAAATTTAATAGATTACAAGAGATAACACCAACCATGAACAATCCAACAAGTAAACTTCATATACCACACATCAAAATCACCCAAATCATTCAAAATCAACATAATTATCAAAATCAAACCCTAAAACACACAGATCGAGCCTCAAATCCACACAAAATCCATTAAAAATTCAAAGAGTTTCAGAAATTAGACGTCTTTGAGCAAGACGTAGGAGGATCTTTCTGAAGATTTCGGGTACCCAACAGATAGATCGATCACTCCTCAGTCCTAAATTTAACCGAACACACAAAAGGAAGAAAATAATCAAAATCAAAATAAAAAAATTTATAGAAACATCACAATCATATCATAATCATAATCAAAGAAATTAGTTACCTGTTACGGACTTGTTGTTGAATGAATCAAAAAACGAGAGATGGTGGCGTGTTCTTATGAACACGTGATGGAGGAGGAGGAGAGCGACGAAGAAGAAGAATCAAGAAGGAAAAAAAAAAATGAAACACTTCGCTTCTAAACCCTAGCCTCATTTCTATATATATTAGAAATCTACCACCTCGATTATATCTAAATCTAACGTTCAATATTGATCGGTACGGACGGCACGGGATATGGGTAGGACCAAGTACTGCACCTCCCTAGCCTCGGTTCCTATTTTTTGACCGACTGCATTACCCCCTTCCTCGGTTCGGTACAAAAAGCAGTACGGCTCCACTGGCCCGGACGATCCGGTTTTTCGGCTCTCGGTTCCTGTTCACCCTTAGGCGATCCGTAGGATCGACTTTCTATCGTTAACACGTTTCTTTACAATTAATATTACTATATATCTATATTCTCTATTCCCGTGAACTATTTTCCCATCATAAGCATGCACATGGCCAAAGCACACATGATAACATGTATCATTATATATCTATATTTTCAATAGCAATAGATGAAGCTCGGTTTTTTAATGAGAAGTTTGTAGTAGTGTATTATATGTTTATGTACAAATTCCTCTTTTGAGATACCAAAATAGGTGTTCTATCTCTTTCAGTTTTAGGATTATTAAGTAAAAATGGATGTGAATTTAGACTTATGTTCAACAAAATATTTGGTAAACGATAATTGTTACCGACCAACAAGAATGTTCCCCGAACAAAAGAGCGGAGCCGTAGTTATTAGTGCCGCCGAGAGAGAACCAATCATGACTCAACGGATGATAGCAGCTCCGATGATGGGAAAACTATCTGAGAACTCGCCCGCGTCAAGTAAGTGTACCACGTCATGGAGAAAGCAAATCATGCCTTTGCCCAATTACCATTGCGCAGAAGTCCAAGGTTCAGTCAACATCCTCAACATATAGAACCACCACATATACAAGATATAATCGATATAGTCGTATATTTCTTACATCGCTATCTACGTATATTTCGCCTTAGAATATATCCATCGATGTTCATAGTTTTTTTGTAATGACATAATGGTTATTTTCACCTACTCAATTTATGTAGCAACAGATGACAATCTTACATTGAATCTACGTAGAAGTCCTCGACTTATGGCGCATGCTCAATCTCAAGAATCTCAACATACACAAAATGCAGCATGTAAGATTTTTTTACTTCTCTGAAGTGCAATAGTTAAATTATTTGAAAGGTATTTGGTTTCTTTGAACGCTAAATACATATAGATGTTAAGCTCTCTCGGTTTATTGTCAGCAAATCCACAAGGAAGTCGGATTGGAAGACAGGTAGGTCGTCCACGTCGAAGTATTGTGGGAAGATCTTCTTTCCATAATTGTGCAAGAGGACTTACTTACAAAGTTGGATTTGTAAAGTACCGTTTGCCACCATCAGAAACATGTCCAAAATGTCATGCAGAGCTTTTCTATCGTGAATTAGAGTATTTTTGTTGTGGTAAGGGAAAAATATCTTTACCATTTATTGAGCCACCTATAGAACTTCTGGAGTTTTTTGATGACCAGGGACCAAGAGGAAAAGATTTTAGGATCAACATTAGATTTTATAACCGTTGTTTTTCGCTTACTTCGATGGGGGTCTACTTTGATAGGGATCTTGCCGATGGCATCAAGGAGTTTATACATTCCGCATTCAAGGCCAACTTTACCATAGGATAGGTAGACTTTTACCTCTAGACAGACAACTTCGACCGCGATATATACAAATATATTTTTATGACACACCATGAGATTAAGTGGAGGATGAAGGAAGGTAATGATGTGTTGGATAGGAATGTATTGAAGCTGTTAAGGGAAATATTGAATAGACACAATAGCTTTGTCCATGTTTTTCGTCAAGGTTCAGAACGAGAAGATCTTTTGGATTGCCAGCTAATTATTAAAGAGCAACCTAAAGATCAGTTGTAGACACACTGCACGGCCCCTTGCACAACTCTCGAGAGGTGGGGCCCACTGGAACTCACAAATTTTTAAAAAAAAAACTGCGAAGAGACGATTTTTTATGTTGTTTTTTTCTCGGTCTGTTTAAAATTGTTGTTTTTGTTTGATTTCCTAAATGATACCTTTGACTTGATCACTGATTGAAGTATATTTTGAAATTTAAATATTGGAGTCTTTCATTCTTTTGTATATGGTTATGGGGAGTTGTGAAAAAAACCCGCCAAAAAAACCGTGTAGACACAAATTGGGGGGCCATTGCTGAGAATTCATAGGGGTGGGGGGTTTTGGGTCCCACCCATGTGAGTACATGGTTTTCTCAACGGGTTTTTTTCGTGGTCTGTTTTCCGTTGATCTTTTTCAATAATAAAATCATCAGCCTTTATTAGTTAAAGTATTGGGATGGTGTCGTCAACCTTACCAAAAGTTTTGATGGATTTGCGCTACGAGTATCCAATGCTTAAGGAAAGTGAAAAAGAGGTGGGCTGGCTTTTTCAGGGCATTGCTGAATAAATCTATACGTATGATCCATCGTAGTTAGGAGTACCTAATCCAGCAGGTTTCATCTCATGTGATTGCACTACAGTTAGCAAAGTGGATGTTAATACCAAAAACATTTGCATACGCATTAGAAATATTTCAGGTCCATGTAGCAACATGCAAAATTACAAAGAAAACAACAGTACCAGATGACCACTACTAGTCTACTACTTGCATACGGATTTGCATATCGAAAATTTACACGCCGCATGCAAGTGTCTATAGGATAGAAATAAATGACGCCGTGCAAGCAGGCCCGGTCTTTTTGGGGCCTCAATCGAAAAAATAATTTGTGGCCCTATAGTGCGATTTTTTTTTTTTTGACAACATAAAAATTAGCATCGCTAATCTAGAAAAAAAAACCACCGCTAGCACACTAAAATCGGTTTCATATGTAGATTTTAATAGCCAAATAATAGGGAAATTATGGTAGAGAAAAATCACCACCAAGGCACCAACACCTATGATCAGGCCTCTCTTTTGATTTTCTAATAGCCAAATGTAAGGGAATATGACATTTTCTAAGCAAATAAGGATATTTTTTTCTAAAGCAATATACTCATAAATAATGGCCAATCGTCAAGGAAATCCTTAGGTTTCCACTTTCCTTAGTGGAAGGAGTAAGTTTCTGTTTTCCTAACTAGATAGACATGGCTAAATCAGTTGTCCTGGTTGGCACAGGATCGGTCAGAAATGAACTCCTAGTCCTTTAAATTTTTAACTTAACCAAACCGGGAATGGTTAAAATAAATAAGCCATACCCGTAACATGAACCCAATATCCAACTTCCCCAACCCTCATTTTATGCGTTTTCTTCTTCTGCTCTCCCTCATTTTTCTTCTTCATCTTCTTCATTGGCATGCATTGTTGATTGTATTGTATTGTTGTTTTTTGTTGATGGCGGTTTTGTGGGTGGTAGGGGTGACCTCTGTTATTTTGGTTGGGTTGCAGCTGGTATTATGGATTTTGCTATATTTAGCTATTGGAAGAGTTTTCAATTGGGTTTTATTTACTTATTAATTTTGACCTAACAACTTTCATATTTTGTTGAACCTATTTTACAGATTTTCTAAGAAGAACCATTTGAGAATGTTATTGTAAGTTACGAATCAATTTTTTAAATTTTGCCAAGTTTTTTTTAATTGGATCCAGGATTCCAAATCATGGTTTACTTAGATTAAGGTATTGAAGCAGCATATGGAACTGCAATGAGTGTAATGGTGTTAGTGTAGCACCAATGGGTTTGATCAGACCATAACTTGTACTCAAATCAATTGTTCCGTTGGTTGGAGGTTTAGGCCCTTGCTAATGGTGTCTTGTTCTAAGACACTCGTTTTTCTAATTATAAGAGTTGCATGAAATTGAAACTATGTAAAATGATGTTCATTTTTTTATGCTAGTGCAATTTCATAGAATATAATGTTATATTTAAGAAGTGTTCTTCCAGAGTAGTTGTTTTTCAAACGCAATAATGTATGTGAAAATTGTAATAGTCACTACTAAAAATGTGTAAAGCATGTTTTCTTAGTGTAGTTTCTTATTTAATTGCGGTGTTGCGGTATTTTGTTTAGTCTAGCATCTTTATTGCAACCTATATGCTTGTAGGTATCAATAAGAAAATGTGCAGACACTTGCTCCACATTTACATTTTGGTTATGAAGCATGACAAATTGATATGTGCTGGATTTTTTTTTTTGGAGTGGTTGTTATTAGTTTATTATTAACTTCACATATTATACTGGATTGATACATGAACACATAATTATCGTCTTATTGTCATCATTCTTTCACAGTTGCTTGATACCGGCTTCTTTCATGCTGATCCACGTCTTGGAAATATGATCCGAACTCCAGACGGAAAGCTGGCTATTCTCGACTTTGGTAGCTATCCATCCGCTTAGAGTAATTTTTTATAAAGGGTCATTTGTGAAGAAGTTAGCTTCAGTGAGCATTTAACTGGTTCATTGAACTTTTATCTTTATATAATTCATACATTTCCACCTAAACATTTTCATAAATGCTATGTTAGAAAATACAATTAGAAACCTAAAGAACTTGCTGTTACAGAAATAGAACATTTGGTAACTTAAATCCAACATTTTCTCATGAAGGTTGATCCATAAATGGCAAACACTGAGCATGAGAGGTGTATTAACTGGTGCTTTATCATTTAGTTAAGGATTTTCTCATAGTTTATTCTACTTGCTATCTGGACACGCTATAATATGATTTTATTTCGTGCAACCATTTTGACCCCAGTTTATGTTGTGTTCTAGATTCTTAGATGACTTATAGTTAAGTAAAGGAGAAATTAAGGCGTCTAGATTCGGTTAGTAAAGCCTAACTCTACTCACTCATAATTAAATAGTGAGAATCGAGAATCGCACTTGAAGTGCATGTCAAATTCATATCATGCACATTACATAGAAATATTGTTTCACGAAAATGGAAAGTTGATGTTGCCTAGGTTTTGGTGTTTCAACTTATAACCAAAGTATCATCCGTCCATGTATTACAGATCCTTGTCAATGAAATCCCAAGTTTTCGTCTTGTCTGTTCCTTTGAATTTTCGGAGACTTCTAACAGATGAATCCCCATGACTGAGAAGTGTCTTACGGTACACAATATATGGGAAAATTTAAAATATCCCGATCTTTGAAAGATTTATTGATGTCATGCAAGCCTTTGAAAGTTCCATCACTGCCGCTAAAAGTGGAGGCAGTGGGGTACTGAATGTATGTCTTGGTGTGCGTTATGGGGTAGAGTGTTGCAACTGGTGGAGAAGACTCAGGAAGAACCTTTAGATGATCGAGATGTTGTAGTTCTTGTTGTAAAATATTATTACATTAGTCGAATAAATTTTTTTCATTTCCAAAGTTCCGTGTATACTATTATAATAAAAATTTAGACCATCTAATAACTTAACCATTTTTAATTTATACGTCAAGGACCGAAAACCCAACTTATTTTATGCGACCAAGTCTTTTCGCACCCAATTTATTTTATAGTGTCATGTTCGGGACTATATATGTTTATGTTTTCGTTTCATTCAAGTAAAGAGCAAAGATCTGGTTTTAGAGAAATCAAAATAAGCGGGTTTTTACATCAAGGTTGATTTTGAGCAAGAAATTAAGGAACACATTTTTGTTCTACAAGCTAAATCAAGATTAATTAGAAGTACAAGATTTGTGAGTTAATGTATTACGAGCAAGATATTAATACATGAACACTTTCATTCACAAACAAAGACCAAATTAGTCCTTAGGAAGAGGAAACAATTTCATCTTCCTTTGGTGTAGAGAAAACAAAGCCTTTCTTTGTGTATTACGAGCAAGATATCCCATAGAAACACCGCCCTTCATTCTAGAGTAAACAATGTCACCCCCACAGAGTGTGTATGAAAAAATCCAGGAGTGTTGAATTTCTGATATATGAGAACTTTCTCAGCTGATAAGTTTTGGTGAACTAGATATGGCGTGTTCACTTTGTTCCCATGTAAATACTCAATACCTACACAACAATACATGGATATCAACTTCATACACAACAATACATGGATATCAACTTCAGTAAAATCCTGGGGTTACCAAAAAATCTTCGGTACAAATCAAAATACCAAGGACTCATTTTTACAAAAATTGTACTCAATGCCTCCATAGAACTTTTACAAATGAAGTACTTAAAGTGGTTTTACCAAATATGCATTTTAAATACATAATTCAAAAGCATCTCAAAACTTTTCAGTTAATCCACCATCTTTTAGTAAAGGTCATAACTAACGATGATGTGTATGCACAATTGGACTTTGTTATAACTCGGACACTCCGAAAAACATAAGGTACGTGGCGAATTAAAACTGACCTTTGGAAACAATAGATCAATCTTTCATAGTCCCTTAGTAAATTCTTTGAAAAATTGCTTTTGCCCAATCAATTCACATCAGGGAAGTAATGTGTTGCAAGTAGTCTATCACAAACAAAACAAGTCTTGGTAGTGAGTAATGTCAGGTAGTCTATCCCACTTCTAGACTAGCTCTATCTAGTAAATATATAGCGATAAAATTCAATCTAAGCAAACAAAATAGAACAACCCTTCCAAAACTTAACCATGATGTTTATTTGACACAACCTTCTGTCATGGTGTCATGTAGCATACAAAGAGACATACATTTATGCATTAATGTAGAAAAAAATTCGAAAAGAGTGTACCATAGAACTACCGACTCCTATCCCATTTTGCTATTTTTACCACCTACTTAATGTCAGTAATTTGGTATAATTATTAATAGTTACACTTACGCTAAAAGGAAAGAAAGGAAACCCAATTTATTATATATGATCAATTTAGTTTCTACCTAATTTATTATATACGATATTGTAAAAGTCTACCCAATTTATTTTTATTGCATATAAAAACTTTTCCAAGGGGATGAGGCACTCAAACTTCACGACATTACATATGTATAACGTGGTATATCTCGCGCTTTAAGTAATAGATACCAATACTAGAATCCCCAAAAGCATTTCCATACCGGAAAATCTCAAAATATTGTCCGAGATATAAGCAATCGAGCAGATATTAAGCCAACGTATATGAGTTATATCTTTAAGAAAGATAAATTTAATTGTCGAAAACAAGAAGTAAGCTTTGTCACCATCAACCATCTCAAAAGTAGTATAACTATTTTGTCTAAATGACAAACCTGTATGAACTAGTATATCTTAGGATCCCACCAAAAACACTAGACTCAAGGGTTTTGCTAGCTATTTATATCACACACCAATATTACATATGCTAGCGTACTTCCATGAAACTATCACATGCTAAACATTAAGGGATCATTACCACTTGAACATTACACTCTACCACTTGAACAATACACTCTACCACTTGAACATTATACTCTATCAAATTTTTCCCATTAACACATCCAAGTCATTATGGCTATAACCAACAATTTCAACAATTCAAAATGCAGCAACTTAACACCAATCTGAGATTTTCACCATTAACATTTAATAGAGACCTTATGCAATATAGACACACATATACAACAAAACCACATATTGACTAACAAACAATAGGTTTAGATTTAATAGTAACACCACCCTCCAACCATTTACACCTATTTTCTACGGACAATATAAGTAGGTCTGCTTTTATAGTTCTATTTTTTTATTTTTTGAACTTACATTACCCATTCAAGCGTAGTAATATTTGTGAGGAGGGGTGGTTTGTTATTTTAAAGCTTCAAACCCTCTAAGCTGTGAATAATAATTTTGTCTCATAGAAACTGTACTACTCATTGTATCATAAAAAAAAATGACAACTCACACCAGAATATGCAAACCATGAAAAAGAATTTACTTGTAAAGTAGCTCGGTCTTTTGGTTGGTCAAGCATTTACCTGCAATGTACACTCTGTAGTCCTTGTTCCACTTTGCTCAAACTATTTTCAAAGCAAATAAGTATAATTTAGTTTCACACACCACACGGTACCAAAAAATAAATGCGAAAAATTCCCAAAATAATAGTGCAAATACCTGAACATGTGGACTAGACTTTCTATCAAGGTAAAAATGTCTATCATTCAAATTCAAACAGACTATAGAGGAGTATCGATCGCAATCAACAGAAAATCTCACCATAATTGTTCTTGCAACTTCATCTGAGATTTCTTTTTCTGTACATCAATTTGTGTTGGTTCTAAAATTACTGAAACGGGAAGTTTTAAAGGTAAAAACATGGGTTGTTCGACGAAAGGCTTAATTTAGGTTTTTTCTTTTTTTGCAAATGGTTTGATCTTTTTTTCATGCTATATTCCTTTATAAACAATCGTATTACAAATAAGTGAAAGGGTTTCTCCATCAATTGTTAACAAATCGAAGTGCCAAAGATATGGAGATCGGTGATTTGTTGCTTGCTCGTAGAAGCGAAATACCTAGGGTAAATAAGCATGTTTGAGAGGAAATTTTATTCTTTCATATCATATGTAATACCCATATAAGATTCGGGTCACAAAAACTATTCGTATTCAAACCAATTTATAGAGTAACTACGGTAGGCTAATATTAAGTATGGTTGAGGGATAAACTTGGAAAAAAAAAATGAAACTTAAGAAACTTTGATGGACAACCGATTTTGTCCGTCAACAACATTTGACTTAGAAGTTGTCTGTAAACAATGCAAAATCCAAACGTTTGGATTTCTATGGGGATAAGCCATAAATAATAATAATATATATCGTGTTTAATATGTACTGAGAGTATGTAAGTATTAAATGTAATATGAAATTGGAATACACAGATACCATACCATGAAGCACACAAGAAAAAACATGAAGGATCATGTATAACTATTGTGCCAAAGGTGTATTTATAGATTATAGGCAGATCCCATGACGTGTTTAAATATGGGCATGGCACATATTGGATGTGTCACCGTATCTTTCGTGCATGGTATCAGTTTTTTCAAATGACATAGGTAATGGACATACTCAGTTCGGGAAGGAATTTTCAAAAATTTGTGGCCTCAAGCGCAGCTTTGCCTACTTTAACAGCAGGGCCGGCCCTGCGTGCAAGTTTGCACATCCAGTCTTTTTAAAGAACTGTTTTTTGGGGACTACTCAAAAAATGGGGGAACTACTCTCAAGTTTTTGGGGTGGTTATTGGTAGTAATTTCCAATCACCCCTTATCTGATTTTTTTAAAATACCTACTTTACCCTTAATAATAAACTTAGTTAGTGTGATGATTAATTAGTGTTAGTGTTATGGTTAGTAACTGATTAGTTAGTGATTAGTGAGTTATATTATTGGGATTGTTTTGTTATAACATTATTATTGAGAGATAAGAAGAAGAAGATGGGTGATATGAAGAAGAAGATGGGTGTAACCCAAAAATCTTTTTTTAAGTTTAGTAATTATGATTTGAGTGATTCATGTGATGATACCTCATCCTCAGAATCAGAACCCCCTTCACCTCATAGTGTATTTGTAAATACTTCTAATGATCCGAAAATGAGTTATTTGTTAGATGATGAAAGCTTTTTGCCCCAAACTCAAGCTAACTAAACAAATAATGGATTTTATCAGCCACAACCTGAAGATGAAGTTATGGGTACTCAGGTATGCCTCATATTTAGTTAATGTAGCTTAAATTGTGCAAAAATTTGGCCAAACTCAAAATTTCTGGAAAAAAATCGGTTAGGTTAACCTAGTTCGGTTACCAAATTTAGCTTGCGAGGTAACCGAACCGTTCTTAATGTGTAGTTCGGTTACTAAATTTAGCAGACGTAGGTAACCGAACTACATGTTAATGGCGGTTTTTTAGAGTTCGGTTATGTTTTTCCAGAACATGTAACTGAACTATTTTTATAGAGTTTACAGTGCATTATTCGGTTGAGTCGGTATCAGCACTTTTGTTACCGAACTTTATGTTCGTTAATGTCGCAAAAAATATAAATACAACGTTTCTAACCGAACCTTCGATTTCGATTTAGTCGATTTTTTCAGTTTCATTTCCGAACTTATACAAAAAATCTAAAGATCGAGTTCGGTAAGGCTCCAATTTATTTCTGGAAACTACATAACCGAACTGTGTGTTCGGTAAGGTTGATAAAAAATTTACATTACCGAACTTGTAAGAAATTTTTTTATGGTATTGACGTTGTGCTATTACTTGTAGGTTCCATGTGATCCAATAGAACCAATGGAAAACCAACCTTCCCCAGTTGGTATTTTGTACGATTACACATCCCATCACTACATGAATGACTTGGTATTCAAAAATCCGGAAGATGCAAAGAGTTGGGCTAGACAACATGCACAAAAATACATGTGCGTATTAGTATTGAATGGGAGAGAAAGCAAAACTCGCTTTGAAATGGTTTGTGATAGAAGCGGGGATCCCCATAAAAGCAACAAGAGGAAGGGTTATGTTTATAAAGGAAAGAACAAAACTTTCTCAAAGAAGATTCCAAAAACACTCCAAAACAAACCTAAGAGTTGGTTTATGTGATTTATGCATCAAGAGAATAAGTTTTCCAACATGTGCAATAGCAAAAATTTGAGTCTCCAGAGAATAGTTCGGTTACCTAATATATTATGCTCTGCTAACCGAACAACTAGTTCGGTTGGGTGATAAAAACATGTCTTCACTGATAGGTGCAGAATACACCGTATTTTCTATGTAGAGTTTATGCTTTCTTTGCTATTTTTCTTGTGAATTATGTATCTTATATTTGCTTTTGAGTTTTATAGGTGTTTTGGAGTCATTGGGGCAAAAGGAAGTGGAACTCGCTCAAATCCAAGATTTTTCATTGTGTAGAGGACGAGAATATGAAGACAATGGCGAAAGAACGGAGTCATTCGGAGCTCGTATGAAGAAGTTATGGGCAAAAGAAGAACTCGGAATGGTAAACCGGACATTTCATCGGCTAATACTAATGAGAGCCCAGCCACATGTTAAGGGGTAGCCAGATTTGGTTAAGGGAAGTGTTATTTGGAGCCAACGAGGATAAGGGGCAACCAGTGACTATTCACTAAAGCCGGATTACAAATCGTTAAGGGGCACCTCCCCTTCATAACTAAGAGCTAGGTCGAGTGTTTTTCGGACATTTAGTACAAGCACCGAGAGAGAATCGGATCGAGAAGGTGGTGATGTTGAAGAACTGATGGAATGTCACGCTCGTGATGGAATGGTTGGCTAGAACTTAGGTTTAAGGCAAGTTCTGAGGCCGGAGAATCCAGTAGAGAAACGGAGTCTTGCTGCCATTGATTTGCAGTGAGCAAATGGAGGAGAGTTGACGGGTTTCTGAGTCCGTGAAATATAATCAGAAGATGGGTTTGCATCGGATTGAATTTGGTTGATTTATGCCAAGAAAGTTGATGAAGAAGACAACCTGTTGCCTTTGATCCTGGATGAATGATGTGCTTGAATGTGTGTTCCTAAGTTCAATGATTTGAACTAATGGGCTGTGTATGGGATTGTGTTGAGTGTGTAAACTCGATTGCTACAGGGAAGGAGATATGGAGAGCTTAAGAATCTATAGCAAGGTGAAGACTGCATCATCACCAGAGCACACAAGTAGTGCTTGATAAAATGTCTGAGAATCTGAGAAGAATAGAGTTGCAGTTTGGTCTTGAGATAATGGAGATGTGGTTCGGCTTTGAGCTTGGGTAGACTTTAAGTAGTTTTGCAGCGGGGAAGGTGTTGCGGTGTTGCCATTAATAGGTTGATCTTGGTTTGTTGGTCGGCATTACAAGGGTTCTTGAGATGAAGCGGAAGGTGGTCTCGATCTTTGCATTGCATTTGGTGGATTTGGATTTAAGCCATGGATGAAGCCGGGAATGATGGGGTTTGGTATGAATTGGTGTAGATACTCGGGAGATTGTGATGAAAGTGCGGGTTCATAGTTTTGTGGTGTTATGGCGATTCGGGGATTCGAATGTCTTGGTATGGTGTTGTGTATTGCTCACCGGATGGGAAAGCTATGATGTTGGTGCAATAGAGCAGTGGGATGGATGTCGCAGAGCCTGCCGCTGCTCTGGGCTGTTTGCTCGGGGCTGTAGCCGCAATCGATACAAAGCGGTGGCGATTGAGTTGGAGCCGCAATTTGCAAGGCGGTGCAATTGCGGGTCATGGGCTGGAGGCAATGGAGAATGAATTGATCTTGTGATCGACTCGAGCTGGAACCGATGGATGGTCACTTGGCGAGGGCTATGAAGGTCGGTGAATGAAGGTGCTTATGAAGACTGGTTTGCCATGGGTTACGGTGGTATTTGGTGCAAGTCGGTGGCTCGGGATGTGAACTATGGCGAGAGATGAATGCGGGCTTTGTATGATGCGATGATGGCGGTGAGTTGTATGAGGCTGCCAATCTTTGTTGAGGCAATGATGGTGTCGGTGGTGATGGGTGTAGAACTACGGGAAGGAGATTGCAAGTGCAGACAACGATGCTTGTTATGGAATTGCGCCGGGAAGTGCGGGTGCGAGAGAGTGGAATGGCTTGGCATGAGCGGCAAGGAGTCATGACGGGGATATGTGTTACTACGAGTGAGTCTCTTGGTGTCTTTGTGGTGCTAGTAAGGGCTGGAGTTGAAGCAATGGCTTGAGCCGGTGTTGTTGCGGGTACTTTGCATGTGGCATTGTTGCACAGGTTGCAAAGCGGTGCGAGGCGGGCGAGGAAGTGACAGTGCGTAACAAAGCTGCGAAGGCTGTGCGAAATGGACCGAGAAATGGCGAGGCGGTGGTGCTACTTCCGGTGCCGGATTTTGGAACCGAAAGTGGGGATCGTAATGTTTCAGTGAATCGCGAGGGGGTATGAGTCGGATGCAAGAATCGACGGTAGGACATATGAGCTACGTATCACGCTTTTGGGCGCGTTTTTGCAAGAGAGAAAGAATTGGTTTGGATGACTTTTGTGAATGTTTGAAATGCAGAGAAGGGAAGATGAGTTGCTGGGAGTGCACACTTGCTGGCGACAGTTTCCGATGACAAAAGCGGCTGGAGACAAATTTTCCGGTGACGGATTCCGGCGCCGACGACCGGATTCCGGCGATGACGTCAGCAATCCGGCGACCACTTTTCGGACCCAAAAATTCCAGAGACTTATTTTCACTCCTGGGCTTGGTGGACGAATTTGAGACGGGTTTGGAGAAGACTTGACCTACTTTGGGTATCCTTTTGGGAGAGGCATATAAATAGAACTTTTTCTCTAAACCTAAAGAGATATCTCCATTAGGGAGACTTCTACTTTTGTTCTAGGGTTTAGAAACATGATAGGTTTTTTCTTTCTTCTTGCTATGAACTCCTATGCCATGAGTAACTAAGTTTTTATTATTGGTTGAAGATGTAGTTGGATTTTGCAACCAAGTTATGATTTTTATGAATTAGTTTTCTCTCAATATTATCGTTTGATTTCTACGGGTTATAATAATTGCATGATTGATGGATTGCAATATGATTGAATATTTGTTTAGTCGAGTCTAGAATTGATTGAACTCACATCCATATCTATAGCTATTTTAGGGTTTTCATCGAGCGATAACCTTGAATACTAGTAGCATGATATGATTAGGGTTTGTAGTGATACATCCTCGTAGTCATATGTAGAAATTGACCTTTGTTCGAATTGTTTTTGCGCAATGTATTTCAATTGCATTGATTAGCCTATTCCAGAAACTTAATGCTCCTAGGAATTGAACTTGATTAGCGCAAGGCGTTAGGTTATTCTTTAGGTAGATTTCACATACGCAGCTCTAATGTGTGTGTTGATAACTTTGGAAATTACGGAGTATTCTTGCAATAAGGTATTCTATGGATTTTGATGATAGCGAGATTAAATACGAATTCTATTCATATATTCATAAACTTGTTTACAATTGAAGATGAAACCTTTATCCAATATTTCACATCCTTGATTTTCGAGTTTACTTTTTTGTTGTTTTGTTTTTATTTTATTTTTATTTACACAACCGAGAAAATCCTCGGTGTTTTATATAGGAAACCATAACATATTGACAACCTAGACCTCTCTTGTGGGATCGATCCTTTCTTGCCCTTGCTATATTTATATTTTGAGTAGTAAGAAAGTGTAAATTATTTTGACGCTTACGACAAATGGTCAAATTTTACGCCATTGCGCGGGAGGCAACGGTTGTTAATTGTTTTTGGTTTCTTATTTTTGTTTTTAGGTTTGTTTTACTTTTTCTTATTCTTTGGTTTCTAACCGAGTTTTGAGAATCTCGTTTCAGGTACCAATTGCTGTGGACGGAGCTTATTGGAGCAATCAATACGGGTTTCAACCTAAACAACATGAAAACTATCACCCTTATGGGGAGTATAATCAAAACCAATCCTTTGGCTATGATCAATACTCCACGTACCCTATGAGTTATTCTCATACATATCAACCTTCTTATGGTGGTTATGTAAGTGAGCAACCACAAGGAGGGGAGAATAGTTGTTTTCCTTATAATATTTCCTCTAATTTGGTAGATGAAATGCAACAATTTATGGACAGCATGGAGTCAATTTGTGGACAACCAAGCGTGGAACCAATTTCATCGACCGAATGTGCTCATGGTATGTTTGGCCCAATTTCGATCGTAGTTATGATCATCCACCCATTCAAAGGGATTATAATTGGCCTAACAATCTTGAAGTAAGTAATTCTACTTTTTCTTTGTCGAATGAGCTTTACAAACAAATGGAACACTATATTGAATTTGGATGGAACACTCCAAGAGCTTCAAAAAGGTGTTTCCACTTTAAGACAAGGCATTGAAGAATACAAGGAGGAAATGAATAATTATGGTGAAAAAGGCGAACCTTTCGGGGACTTTTGTTGATATTTGTGTAGTTAACTCAACTCTTGATCGTAATAATGATCATTCACCTATTCAAAAGGATGAGTTCGAGATTAGCAACACTAAATTCAGCAAGGACCAATGTTATGATGACTATGATAGTGATGATGATTATTATGAAAATACATTGCCTAAACCAATTCATGGTGACATCCCCGAGGAGTTTATAATGGAGTCTTTTTGCGATCAAGGTGAAGTTGAAAAGGAATATGATGACACTAGTGTAGATTACTCAAGCATTGATCTTTATAACGATCAACAACCTATTCAAGAGGTAGAGCTTGAGGATGATGCAATGAGTGTTCTAAAGAAATTCCTTATGGATAATATTGCATCCGCAAAAGAGTATGTGCCTTACAACAAAAAGAAGGAATATGTTGAGAATGAGACCGTTATAACCAATATTGTGGAAGACCCAATTGAGCTTGCAAAGGATTGTAATGATGATGTTTATGTCGAGACTTTGGTTACGGCAGAAACGGACGAAGAATGGTTGCAAGGTTTGATAGAGGACCATGATATCCAAGAGGTGAATAATTCACTTGAGTTTTTCAAGGATGAAGAGGATTCCGTAATACAAGAGATTGTGAAAGGTTTATCTAACCCTTTGCCTATTATTTCTTCTCCTTTACCTCTTATTGGTTTGAATGTATGTGCTTGAGAATATTGTTGAATGACTTTGTTTCTCGTTTTCCGCCATTAGAGATACTTGATTCTCATACTATGCGGTTATGGAACAAGAAACCGTGGAAGTACCCGACTTCTATATTCTTTATACACTTCCGAGTGTGGACAAGAATAAGTGTGGGGGAAGCTTTTATCGGTTCATAGCTTCACTTTTGCTTTATGTTACTAATATTTGTGTGAAGCTAGTGTTTGCAAAACAGGTTCTATGGACGGATCCCCAACTTTTCAGATTATTGGTGTATGGGGAATGAATCTTGCAAGGATATAGTCGGGCTGACGACTATAAAACAAGCGCTAAGTGGGAGGCAACCCACCGGTTTTGTATCTCTTATCCTTTTGCATTTTATTTTTGTTTCGTTTATTTATTTTTTTACTGTTTTCATATCATATTTGCATCCCCATGTTTAATTTCATTGAGTCCGTAATCTATCTTAGAAGAGAATTATGACGAATACCTTTTTCGTCAGAAAATTTCAGACTGCGCGTAGTTCAGTCCAGAGACCATAACTGTCAGACCGTTTATCAAAACACTGTGAAATTTTGACACTGTGTAGAAAACACGTAGGTGAACAACTTTTGTGAAATGGAGTTTTTCAAAATTCCTTACCAATTTGCACAGTTTTTGCGTTTTATCTGATGTTACGTCAGAATTCAGAACTTTCGGTTTTACACATTGAGGACAATGTGAAGTTTAAGTGTGGGGGAGCATTTATATGTTTGTATAGTTTGTTTTTGACACCATTAGTGGATGGAACCATTTTGAATGCAGGAGTTGAGGAACCAATTAACTAAAAGGGAAGAATATAGCTCAGAAATCACAAATTAACATGTTAGTTGTTACCATATCTCGGAATATCACCATATCACATTCTATTTTTATTTTTCCATATTTATCTATTGTTCTCTAAGTGCTTTGGTGGGTCACTAAACATCGACGTGTTATTAATGCTAGGATGAAATAGAGTGATTGAGTTACTAGAAAAAAAATTTTGAAAAAAAAAAAAAAGAAAAAAAGAAAAAAATATATGAAAAGAAAAAAAAAAGAAAAGACCGATCAATTAGACCAAAACGGAATAAAAGACACTTGGGAATAGCAGTATGTGTGAAACGTAGTCCCTGTCTCCGTCGCCTAAACAAGCGTGGAATGCAGGATCCAAGGCAACTATCATGTACTTGCTGACAAGAAGCATGCGCTTGGATCCCAAAGATCTAATCATGCCGTCTAAAAAAAAAAAAAAAAAAGAAATTGGATCCAGTTTGATCCAATTATAAAAAAAAAAAAAAAAAAAGAAGAAATTATTATTGTGTTGAATAAGGTCACTCTTGGTTCCCTTGTATATGCCAATTGATTTGATGTAGCATTCAAGCACTTTGAGTAGCTCAATCCAATAGGATTAGGTTCGTCTTAGCAGTGACCTTCAGACAGATATGGGAAACATCGAACACTTGTGAATATTCGCCAACATCTACATCTTTATCCATCTTCTTAACCTTTTCATTGTGATTGTGGTTTGTTAGTTTCCGAGTATTGTGGCTTGTTCGACTATCTAATTAGAGTTTATTTACTAATAATTGAATTGAATTTGCAAGGTACCTCCTCCTGTAGTCATTTTGGATTCGTTCATTGATTTGTCACAAATAGACGGAGTTTGAAATATAGGTTTTGTAGGTAGACCTCTTGTAAACCTTCACGAGACTATAACTCGTCCACTAGGGACACCTAGGGGTTTAAAGGCTTGTTATTTATGCTAAAAGTGACCGTAGCCTCGACGACACGGAGTTGTTGTATTTTATTGTTTTGTTTGATTTGCTCGAGGACTAGCAAAGTCTAAGTGTGGGGGAATTTGATAGGTGTAGAATACACCGTATTTTCTATGTAGAGTTTATGCTTTCTTTGCTATTTTTCTTGTGAATTATGTATCTTATATTTGCTTTTGAGTTTTATAGGTGTTTTGGAGTCATTGGGGCAAAAGGAAGTGGAACTCGCTCAAATCCAAGATTTTTCATTGTGTAGAGGACGAGAATATGAAGACAATGGCGAAAGAACGGAGTCATTCGGAGCTCGTATGAAGAAGTTATGGGCAAAAGAAGAACTCGGAATGGTAAACCGGACATTTCATCGGCTAATACTAATGAGAGCCCAGCCACATGTTAAGGGGTAGCCAGATTTGGTTAAGGAAGTGTTATTTGGAGCCATCGAGGATAAGGGGCAACCAGTGACTATTCACTAAAGCCGGATTACAAATCGTTAAGGGGCACCTCCCCTTCATAACTAAGAGCTAGGTCGAGTGTTTTTGGACATTTAGTACAAGCACCCGAGAGAGAATCGGATCGAGAAGGTGGTGATGTTGAAGAACCGATGGAATGTGCTTGCTCGTGATGGAATGGTTGGCTAGAACTTAGAGGGGTTTAAGGCAAGTTAGAGGCCGGAGAATCCAGAGAGAAACGGAGTCTTGCTTGCCATTGATTTGCGGTGAGCAAATGGATGAGAGTTGACAGTTTACTCGAGTCCGTGAAATATAATCGAGAAGATGGGTTTGCATCGGATTGAATTTGGTTGATTTATGCCAAGAAAGTTGATGAAGAAGACAACCCGTTGCCTTTGATCCTGGATGAATGATGTGCTTGAATGTGTGTTCCTAAGTTCAATGATTTGAACTAATGGGCATGTATGGGATTGTGTTGAGTGTGTAAACTCGATTGCTACGGGGAAGGAGATATGGAGAGCTTAAGAATCTATAGCAAGGTGAAGACGCATCATCACCGGAGCACACAAGTAGTGCTTGATAAAATGTCCGAGAATCCGAGAAGAATAGAGTTGCGAGTTTCGGTCTCTGAGATAATGGAGATGTGGTTCTGGCCTGAGCTTGGGTAGACTTTAAGTAGTTTTGCAGCAGGGAAGGTGTTGCAGCTGTTGCCATTAAGAGGTTGATACTGGTTTGTTGGTCGGCATTACAAGGGTTCTTGGGATGAAGCCAAGGTGGTCTCGATCTTTGCATTGCATTTGGTGGATTTGGATTTAAGCCATGGATGAAGCCGGGAATGATGGGGTTTGGTATGAATTGGTGTAGATACTCGGGAGATTGTGATGAAAGTGCGGGTTCATAGTTTTGTGGTGTTATGGCGATTCGCGGGGATTCGAATGTCTTTGGTATGGTGTTGTGTATTGCTCACCAGATGGGAAAGCTATGATGTTGGTGCAATAGAGCAGCTGGGATGGATGTCGCAGGAGCTGTAGCTGCTCTGGGCTGTTTGCTCTGGGCTGTAGCTGCAACTGATATAGCAGGTGGCGATTGAGTTGGAGCTGCAATTTGCAAGGCAAATGCAATTGCGAGTCATGGGCGGAGGCAATGGAGAATGAATTGATGCAGATGACTACGAGCCCAGAAGGCTGGGATGGATGGTCACTTGGCGAGAGGCTATGAAGGTCAGTGAATGAAGGTGCTTATGAAGACTGGTTTGCCATGGGTTCTGGTGGTATTTGGTGCAAGTCAGTGGCTCGGGATGTGAATCGTGCGGAGTTGAATGCAGGCCTGTATGATGCTTGATGATGGCGGTGAGTTGTATGAGGCTGCCAATCTTTGTTGAGGCAATGATGGTGTCGGTGGTGATGGTCAGTAGAACTACGGGAAGGAGATTGCAAGTGCGGACAACGATGCTTGTTATGGAATTGCGCCGAGAAGTGCGAAGTGCGAGAGAGAGTGGAATGGCTTGGCATGAGCAGCAAGGAGTCATGACAGGATATGTGTTACTACAGTGAGTAATCTTGGTGTCTTTGTGGTGCTAGTGAGGGCTGGAGTTGAAGCAATGGCTTGAGCCGAGTCTTTGTTGCAGGTACTTTGCATGTGGCACTTTGTTGCACAGAGTTGCAAAGCGGTGCGAGCGAGCGGAGCGGGGAAGTGACAGTGCCAGAACAAAGCTGCAGAAGCTGTGCGGAAATGGACCCGAGAAATGGCGAGGCGGTGGTGCTACTTCCGGGTGCGGATTTTGGAACCGAAAGTGGGGATCGTAATGTTTCAGTGAATCGCGAGGGGGTATGAGTCGGATGCAAGAATCGACGCAATGGACATATGAGCTACGTATCACGCTTTTGGGCGCGTTTTCAAGAGAGAAAGAATTGGTTTGGATGACTTTTGTGAATGTTTGAAATGCGAGAGAAGGGAAGATGAGTTCTTTGGGAGTGCACACTTACTGGCGACAGTTTCCGATGACAAAAGCGGCTGGAGACAAATTTTCCGGTGACGGATTCCGGCGCCGACGACCGGATTCCGGCGATGACGTCAGCAATCCGGCGACCACTTTTCGGACCCAAAAATTCCAGAGACTTATTTTCACTCCTGGGCTTGGTGGACGAATTTGAGACGGGTTTGGAGAAGACTTGACCTACTTTGGGTATCCTTTTGGGAGAGGCATATAAATAGAAAATTCTTTTCTAAACCTAGATATATCTCCATTAGGGAGACTTCTACTTTTGTTCTAGGGTTTAGAAACATGATAGGTTTTTTCTTTCTTCTTGTTATGAACTCCTATGCCATGAGTAACTAAGTTTTTATTATTGGTTGAAGATGTAGTTGGATTTTGCAACCAAGTTATGATTTTTATGAATTAGTTTTCTCTCAATATTATCGTTTGATTTCTACGGGTTATAATAATTGCATGATTGATGGATTGCAATATGATTGAATGTTTGTTTAGTCGAGTCTAGAATTGATTGAACTCACATCCATATCTATAGCTATTTTAGGGTTTTCATCGAGCGATAACCTTGAATACTAGTAGCATGATATGATTAGGGTTTGTAGTGATACATCCTCGTAGTCATATGTAGAAATTGACCTTTGTTCGAATTGTTTGCGCAATGTATTTCAATTGCATTGATTAGCCTATTTCTGAAACTTAATGCTCCTAGGAATTGAACTTGATTAGCGCAAGGCGTTAGGTTATTCTTTAGGTAGATTTCACATACGCAGCTCTAATGTGTGTGTTGATAACTTTGGAAATTACGGAGTATTCTTGCAATAAGGTATTCTATGGCTTTTGATGATAGCGAGATTAAATACGAATTCTATTCATATATTCATAAACTTGTTTACAATTGAAGATGAAACCTTTATCCAATATTTCACATCCTTGATTTTCGAGTTTACTTTTTATTGTTTTGTTTTTATTTTATTTTTATTTACACAACCAGAAAATCCTCGGTGTTTTATATAGGAAACCATAACATATTGACAACCTAGACCTCTCTGTGGGATCGATCCTTTCTTGCCCTTGCTATATTTATATTTTGAGTAGTAAGAAAGTGTAAATTATTTTTGACGCTTACGACAGCGGTCATTCACCGAACTTTTTTGTGAAGGCTCACACTCAAACTGAGCATATATACGATTCCAAAAACACTCCAAAACAAACCTAAGAGTTGGTTTATGTGATTATTGCATCAAGAGAATAAGTTTTCCAACATGTGCAATAGAAAAAATTTGAGTCTCCAGAGAATATTTCGGTTACCTAACATATTATCTTTTGCTAACCACATAAACCAATATCTTATGGATGAAGGCTAACTGCTTCAGGCTACAGAGTAGTTCGGTAACCAGTGAAAATGTTGCGAGGTAACCGAACAATGACTTCGGTTACCTGGTAGAATTTTACAGGTTACCGAACTATGACTTCGGTGACCAGGAATTTGTCACAGGTTACCGAACTACTAGTTCGGTTACAAGTTTAAAAATCGCAGGTTACCGAAAACCATACAACAAAAACCCAATAAAAATTGAATACACAAAGAAGGTTCTAAAACAAATATAAAATTGTTATACATACTAAACTACGAAATCCTTAAGTAATTGTTTAAAAAACATAAACATACCAAATTAAACTATACGAAATCCATAACTAAGATGTTTTTTGAAACTAAAATCATACGAAATCACTAACGACCACTTTTACAACCCCTTTTGCCACCTTCTTGTTTACCACGAGTTTTGGGACGAACTTCTTCATCACTTGTGGTATCATCTCCTCGACCGGTTTCCTTCACACCGCGACTTGAACCTTCTCCTTGTTGTCGACCCATCTTACCACCTCCTTGTTTACCACGAGTTTTAGGACGAACTTCCTCATCACTTGGGGTTTCATCTCCTCGACCCGGGTTCCTCCACAAAGTAGCGACTTGAACTTCCTCATCACTTGGGGTTTCATCTCCTCTCTTAGGTTTCATCCACAATGCGACTTGAACCTTCACCTTGTTGTCGACCCCTCTTCAGTTGCTTAGACCTACTTGGCTCCATCATTCTTTTAGTTATAAGACCTTCCCACTCCGTGTAGTAGTCGGTTTGTTCCTTAGTCAAGATCGGCTCTCCACTTTTGATTTTAGCCATCCATTTCTTCAACAATTTTGTACCCTTCGCCACCTAATTCCAATTTTAATCACAAGTAAATATATTTTCCAATTTTAAACAACCGAAAAGTATAAGAGAAATAAATTTCTTACCACATTATCACATAACCTTTTAGCTTCTTCTCCACAAATATGCATCTCCTTAAGAGCTCTCTTAGCCTCCCTCTGCTTTGCCTTTGCCGCATCAGTCTTAGCTTGTTGTTCTTTATTTATCACAAAAGGATGACTAATTTCTTCATGGAACTCCATATAATCATCATCACATGCAGAAATATCTCCTTCAACAGGTACAAGGTCACCTCTAGGTAAGTAGTAGTCACCATATGCATTCCAATGTGCCACCGTAGGAGTTGGTTCATGTTTTGGCTCAAAATATTTCTCAGTGTTCTTTGTTCCACTAACCAGCAAAGTGAAATTTTCCTCCTCCACGTCGGGATCCATTTGGACGCAAGAAAGTTGTCCTAGTATTCTCCTTGGATTATATATTGCGTAGCCGTTAGGATACCAAATGGGCCCATAATAAGCGGTGTAGATAGAGTAACCATTATGATCATCTTCATCTACAGAGACATCATCGGGTACATCGTATGGGTGAAATACCACCTTATCCACCGTAAGATTATCCAATTCCTCCCCTCAAGAAGTCAACTGATCTTCTTTAGACTTCTTTTGTGCGGACAAAAACACCCATTTCCCTGATGTGGGTTGGTCATAGGGATAATTTGTCTTTTCAGAAGCCAATCCCAATGAAGGGAAGTGGCCGTAAATCTAAACCTATGCAAAAATAAGGAAATATTAACCACAGACAATACTAATTGAATTGGAAGCAGAAATTATAAGCGAATAAATTGCTAATTAACAATGTAGAAGATCACGTGGACATGAGTTAAGTAACCTCCAATTTGATTACACTTAATCCTCGACCCTTTGTTTATCTCTTCTAGAACAAAAGCAAGTACCCCAGTGGCCCAAGACTAATTGTTCATCTCATCGATATTCTCTAAAATCTGTAGATACTGTGCATCCACCTTATTTCCAGAAGTGTCGGGGAAAATAATAGCTCCTAACTGATATAACCAATAAGCAGAGACATGGCTCCTAAGGGTCTCCATGTCCATCACCAACTTTCCTTTCTCCACCTTCTTTTTTGTCCCTCCAAGTGCTTCCTTCAACTTTACCAACTTGAATTTCTTCACCTTCTTCTTCAATGAGTATTGTTTTTAGTTTGTCCCAACACTCCTGTAATTGTATGCGATCAACAATTGGTTACGGCGATTGTTGTATGTTTTGTTTGTAATTTTTATTTTAAAAAGTCTGTATGGACCGAGAACAAAATAACACAAAAAAATCGCTAGACACACTGCACGGCCCCTTGCACAACTCCCGAGAGGTGGGGCCCACTGGAACTCAAAATTTTTTAAAAAAATTGTGAGGAGACAATTTTTTATGTTATTTTTTTCTCGGTCTGTTTAGAATTGTTGATTTTGTTTGATTTCCTAAATGATACCTTTGACTTGATCACTGATTGAAGTATAATTTGAAATTTAAATATTGGAGTCTTTCATTCTTTTGTATATGGTTCTGGGGAGTTGTGAAAAAAACCCGCCAAAAAAACCGTGTAGACACAGATTGGGGGGCCATTGCTGAGAATTTACACTACCAAACTACTCTGTAAATGGAAAATGTACTGAAAATCAACTTTTTCCAGCCATGGAGGGTGGTCTGCCACATCCTATAACACTTCAGAGATCCCCTTCACCATCCGAAAAAGATCAATAAGGAATACATACACAAAAGGCAATCCGTAAGATCTCTTTTCATAACCACATGCCTTTGAATTCCTTAATTTTTCTGATTTTTGTACCTTTAATGGGTTTGACATTTCCTTGGTTTAATTTCGACATCAAGATTCTATAGGCATGGAGAGTGATCGGGTCGTAGTTCTGAAGACCACAACTCAAGTTTATAGGGAGATTAATCCAACTGTTCAATCTGTATTTTTAACTCTAAGGTCTTCTCTCTCTCTGACTATGACAGTCGTATGCCGGATCCAGAATGGTCGGATAGATTTCTTTGTAAGTCAACTTTAACTATAGTGTTAAATGCTCTATTTGTTTTAATAAATGATGATTCCTTGAAATTCAGCCTGGAACTGTTCATGCCATTGATGGAACTTGGGAGGAAATGGAAACACAGATTACAACTAACACGGAGACCAGTAAGGCATTATATACAGATTCCAGTGGACGAGATTTCACAAAAATGTATGTCTCTTACATTGCATATACAACTAGCATCTGCAAACACACCCTCAATGAGTTTGATTTTAACCTGCGTTGTTAAACTACACTTTCAATCTCTTGACGAAGTTTAGTGACTGTAAATAAAAAACAGCCCATCCTTGAACGGAGCTGCAGTTCTGAAATTATTGAGAAAGTTCAGCGCCAAGATGAGGACGCCGAGGCATCCTGAAAAAGAAAAGGAATGTCGATTGCACTTTATCAGGTATGTGTATTTATCTGTTACATCATTTAGAGATTTTCTGAAAAAACAACCTAGACATAAGTTGTGGTTACTGATAGAAACCACAAGCATCAAAACAGAGGTATTCCTATGATCTAAGCATTCTCTATTACCTTCATCCCCAGTAGTTATGTGGCCAGATTAAGGGTGCACACGGTACGGTTCGGCTCAGTTCTTGCCGAGGCCGAGTACCTGTACCTCCCTAGCCTCGGTTCCTATTTTTTTGGACCGGTACCTGTACCTTGTACCTCAGTTCCGGTACTAATCGGGACCAGTACGGTACCAGGGACGGTTCCGGTACTAGTCTCGGTCCTTAATTTTTCCAGGCAAATTTTTTTCTGTTAAGAACCTGTTTTAAACAATATATTAAGAAATATCTCAAAGCACAATACATAACAACTAACAAGTACCAATAATACTAGCAAAGAAAAGTGCCAAATACCAAGTCTTGAAAAACTGAAAAAGTAACAAGTAGCAAAAGACTGACAGACACAGTCACTCTCACTCACACACAATTAAACAATAGTCTTACTGGAGACAAAAGTAACAAGTAGATCAGTAAGAGTAACTAGCTGTACTGTATCTAGTCCAATAACAGAGTTTCGGTAGCTCCAAACTTCAGCAACTAACACTACACCATATTCAGCGATTAGTAACTAAAATTCGTAACCAACATGTAGTCATCACGAATTCGTGACTAAAAATTTCAGTTACGAAAATTTAGTGACACCACTATTTTGGTTACGAAATTTTACTAGTTTAGTGACGGCCCAGCCCGTGTCACGATTAGTAACTGCTGGAAAAAAATCGTGCGAAAGAACCGTGTGCAGAGTAACACTCAGTAACACCCTCCTGAGCAGCGTGCGAAAGAACCGTGTGCATTCTATCAAGTTTAACCTATCGTGTGAATAAACCGCACAAATCTTATCCCCTTCTTCTCTCTTCAGTCTTCTACTGCTCTGGCGATAAAACTAGGGTTTAGTGAACATCACAGAAATCTTCTCTTCATCGATCGATTTGGCCGAGAAACATCACAAAAATCTTGTCAATACCTTTCAATCATCGATCTGTGTAAGTGTTAATCCATGAATCTATCTGTTTCATTTTATTTTCAATCGATCTGTTTTATTTCATTTTTATTTTTTTCCATTCTTTAATTTGTGAATCTAAAACGATTTGTTTGATATGAGTTATATTTTGTTAATCTTCTTCATATAAATCTAATTGAATTTTTTTTCTTCTAATTTCTTGTTAGGGTTTGAAGAATTCTGAGGACTTGAAGATTGATGAATTTTGAAGGTATAAATCTTCTTCATATCAACTGATTTTAGGGTTTTATGTTAATTTCGAAAATTTCTATTTTTTTAGGTGATTTTAGGGTTTTATGTCTCAGTTCTGTATCTATTTGATGATTGAAGTGTGTTTATCTTTTTGATGATGTCACTGTCTGTTAATGGTTACTGGATGTTTAGGTTGTGTAGATGATATTGGAATTTGAGATTGTGAGATTGTTGCTTGTAATTGATTTGGGTTTGGACTTTGAATGTTTCAATTTTGATGTTTTTCAATGGTAGTTGACTAATTAGGTTTTTTTTTAGTTGGAATGAATTGCTTTGTTGGGATTTTGAAATTACTAGTATGGGGGCAATGCTTCCTGTATGGGGGGTTTTCACACTGTAAATGGTTATCCCCTTGCGCTTTGCAAAGCGTGTGTGTAGGTTGCTTATACTATGTTGAAACTTGAGATTGTTACCTGTTATTGATGTTTAATGTATTTCGATTGGTTGTTGACCTGTGTAGTTTCTTTTGTAGTTATGGGTAGTTATGGAATTTAAAATAAGTGTTGTTTTATGTATTGAAAGTGAGAATGTTTTATGTAGTTATGGAGTTTGTGGGATTTGCAAGATTAGTGAATGTTTATAAGTTGAGGGACTGTATGGTTTGTTGATAAATAATGTCTAATTGTTGGTTGGGGCTAAAAAGTGGACTTGAATTTAGTTATTGAGCAAATAGAGAAATTATGACTGTGTTGAGTAGTTTTGATTACGAACGGATATTGAGGAATTGCTACGTAGGGCTTTTAGCTATATTTATCTGCTGGCTTACTTTAAAAGATGACTGCTGTGGTTGTTTGGTTTGACCCCAGAGTTTCAGTTTCTATGGATTTTTTTTTGTGCCTACTTCTTGCTTTTGCATGACCTTGTAGTTTAATGTTTCAGTCAGGTTGTATACTTATTATTCTTATTTGTATATGTCTCAGATATCAGCAGTTGGTCGAATCAGGAACGCATTGGCATATCCAACCCATACTTTCTTTCATAAGCATGCTTTCCTTTATGTCCATACACCTATTATCACAACTAGTGATTGTGAGGGTGCTGGTAAAATGTTTCAAGTCACAACATTATTTAGTGACACTGAAAAAATGGAGAAGGATCTGAAAGAGAACCCTCCACCATCAGAAGATGAAGTAGAAGCTGCTAGGCTGTTGGTGAAGGAGAAAGGTGAGGCAGTTGCAGCGCTGAAAGCTTCCAAATCTCCTAAACCCGAGATTACGGCTGTTGTTTCTGAATTAACAAAGTCTAAGGAGCAGCTTGCAAAGTTGGAGGAGAGATCTAAAATAAAGCCTGATATGCCACAAAAAGATGGGAAGATTGACTATTCAAGTGACTTCTTTGCACGTCAAGCATTTTTAACAGTGTCAGGGCAGCTCCAGGTGGAGACATTTGCTTGTGCCCTTAGTAACGTTTACACTTTTGGACCCACTTTTCGAGCTGAACACTCTCACACATCAAGGCATCTGGCAGAGTTTTGGATGGTGGAACCTGAGTTAGCATTTGTTGATTTGGAGGTAATGAATTCATAATTTCCTTAATTGGTAATGGTAGTCAATTAAATATAAGTTAAATTATATGATTTTCTCTGAAGTGAACGTTCAATGACACTCAAAAGTGCTTTTTTTTTGAAGGGTAATTGACTTAGCTTCTGAGCATGAAAGGTTTGTACAGTTTGTACCTCATTTATTTAACCTGAAAGCTAGCGAAAATTTTGTACCTTAGTTATTTAACCTGAAAGCTAACTAAAATTTTGTTTTGCTCTCCAGATACTTGACGGAGGTAGTATTTAAGAAACCTGTTATCGTATACAAATAACTATGATGTCATTGTTATGATCTGATGTCATTGAGAAAAGGTATGGAGTGTCTATTCTCTTTTAAGTGTTCAAATTGTTATGCTCTGTAACTTACAGAAATCACACAGTAGAGCTAATCGTCTTACTTATATCATTAGTTTTCATATGCCTCACATTTTACAATATTTTGCGTTTATTTTAGCCGCCATTTGTTGCCCTTGTGAAAGAATTTGGTATGTTACCGAAACTCTATGGTCGCAATATAACTAATACTGGAGTAGGATACATCATATTTTCTCCCTATTAAGGAAGTATTGTGAGTGAAACCTTTTCACTTACAATCTTCTCACCCTGCCTGCAGACACTGACATGCCCAGAGATATTTTATCTTTACAGTTGTGATGAGTGCCAAATAGTGCATATTTATACACCTTTTTATTGGCATTTTACTCATCTTTTGCGCTTAGAAATCAGATATTATTCCAGATTCTGTGTTTTCCTTGTTTTCAAGAATAAATATTTGTATTAATTAATTTTGTGTTTTTAGGTAATAAATAAAGCTCGGAGAATCTGAGGAGCCAAAAGAGAGAAGAATTGGAGTCGAGCATCTATGGAGCAGAAAGCCAAAGCCGCGCGCAACGGTTGCAACCCAACAAGTAGCAACTCATCTACAAGACATGGGCTTGAGCTAGACCCGACCCGCGACCCGGATCCGAGCCCGTACACTCCAAGCCGTTGAGATCTCATCTTGCTTTGCATCCTACGCTCGCTGCCTCCTACGCATCGACCCTTGATGTCTCCGCTCCACACCCGATCACCCCAGTTCATCCCGAGCCGTTCGAGATCTGTCCCCAAAGATCCAACGCTCGCCGAAGCCTTCCCATCATCCGTCGCTGTCCCTGCTTCACATCGAAGCACCCTATACCTATACCACTCGAGCTAACCCTCATTTCTCCCTCACCTTTCTCTTTCTTCACCCACGATCTCTCAGAGAAAACCCTACCCAACCTTACCTCCACCTCCTTCTTCCCACGCCCATAGCGAGCTCCATCATCACATCCATCCCCTTCTTCCGTCGCAACAACTCGCCACTCTACTTCGACTTATCTCGGTCTTAGCTTCTCCGTACCTTAGAAGAGGTTTGAGATAAGTTAGACTTAGGGTTTTCCTCCAACCACCCCGCATGGCGATTCATAGGCAAGACAAGGTCGACATCAGGTTTGGGTCAGAGTAGTGGTTAGTTTTTATTGTTTTGTGAGTTATAAATCCTTGTTTTGATGTAAGAGAAAACTAGTCAGTTTTAGTTTCAATTTAGGGTTCATGTTTAGTTTGCAATTTGATTTAACTCTGTTTTTAATGTTCATCATGAGCTAAATTTACTTAGCTAGGATTGATATGAAACCCTAATTGAAGGTTCTGAGTTTCAACTTGAATTGATTTGCTTTTGTATGTGTTAATTTATAAGATAATCTAAATTCTTAACATATCATTGCTCTGCTCTCACAATGAATGCCCTGTATTCATTGTAGTTAGGTTCACATTGCATTGAGTGTGTTGCAGTCCAAGTTTTATGTATTTTGGCTAACTCTCTTGACTAGTTGTTCTTGATTAGACAACTAGTACTCTAGGTTAGCACATTAGCTGTGAATTAAGTTATCTCCTGGTGAAACCTTCTAGGTAAGAGATATAGTTGTCACACTATCTTCAATTGCCACAGAACAATAGCAATCAAGTTAGTTGAAGCTCATAACTTGAAATAGGGTGGATTTGATAATCCTAGTACCACTAAACCATCAGTTTATACTTTACTTTGCTTTTCAATACTTAGTTCACTATCACACCTTCATCTCAGTCGTAAGACTTTAAACAAAAGCTTTGTATCTCTGTCACATCACCTGAAAACAGTTGAGAAGGCCTTAGAATAACTTAGCATCCTCTAGTTCCCTGTGGAAAGACCTGTGCTTGCCACTGCCTTCAAGGCTCTGTGCACTTGCAGATTAGAACATAGGAAAAGCCTCTTTTAGCTCCTATCAAGTTTTTGGCGCCGCTGCCGGGGAACTTATAGTGTGCTGTTTTTATTTTTGTTGCTTTACTTCACTGATTTCAGTTATCTCTGTACATTTGTGTTAAAACTTCCCTTGTTACCATCTGTTGTTAGCATTTGTAGCTTAGCATTTCCATCTGTGCTGTTTTTATTATTATCTTGTGGCTAATTTGCAACTCAGGCATAGCTCTGAGCTCTGTTCTTTGACTGTGTAACCTTGTGAGCTGAGATTTTCCTCTTGAGTGACAGGTACTTGTGGAGCAAACTCAAGATAAGCAAAGGAACAGCAAAACCAGGGTGGAATTTCCTAAACCCAAAGTTGCACCGGTGGTAATGTATCTCGACCTTGAATGAATGAATGAAGAATAGGATATGCTGATTTGTTCACCTTGAGCTGAACCTTATTTTGCACCTGTGTATAATTCTGTGCATCATGCATTGGTGCAAGCCCCTGTAGCTGCAGTGACTTGACCCCTGTGAGCCCTCTGTAACCTTGCAAGCCCCTGAAGCTGCAAGCTGTAAGCCACCACCTGGACAGCCTAGTTGGCTGAAAGCTCAAGAGCTGTGCTGTTGAGCTGTAATACCTTGCTAGGATTGTTAGTCTCATCTGCCTGAGTGAGTTGACTCCACAGATTGTTATTTCTGCATGCTGGCTCTACCCTGAGACTTAGTGTTAGTCTCATCTGCCAAGGGTGTGATCAACCCTGAGCTGACTTGAATAACCATTCCTTGTAAGCCTGTATAGTTGACCCAATAGCTGTGTATTACCTTGCCTTGTGTGTTCTACAACCAACCCTGAGCTCTGAGTTTGACATCAACTCAGAGTGTTGGTATCTGAGTGAGTTGATGCAACAAACTCAGGTGAGCCAGCTACCCCTTGGAAAACCGAGTGTGGACAGACCATGACACCCTGAAGTTGTGAGCATTGGAGTCATATAACCCCTGTGTTGATCCCCAGAGCATGCTGTGAAGTTTTATATTCTGCTAAGACCTGCACCCTTGTGATTTTGATCCCTAACAACTGAGGTCAACTGACCCAGTTGCCATGAACTGTTAGCTTCATTTTTTGTGCAATCTGTGTGATCTTGTGACAAGTGATTGAGTTGTTGAGTAGTAGATTTGTGATTAGCAGTCATCTTGTTTTTCAACAACACAAACCCTGGCACATGCTGCACCATTGAGTGGGCACATCCAATAACCTGTGCACATCACAAAAATTTCTTCTTTGCCTGAGCTGTGCTGTGTAAATTGAGTTGAGCTCTTTGCTGTGCCACTACCCATTGCTGATTACTCTGAGCTGTGCTGTGCTCATTTGCAATCTGTGCAATACCAGAGCTGTGTTGAAACCTTGCTTTAGACTGTGCTGATTTGCTAACCCATCAGCTGGAGCTGCTGGGCTACTAAATTGGCAACCACTTGACTGAACCCAACCACTGGCCTGTAACTCTGCCAACCTTCTGGCAAACTACTGAGCTGTTTAAGCTAAACCCATTTGTGGGCTTTGCATTCCACTGATCTCTCAGCCCACCAATCTGGGCTGTAACCCTGCCAAAAACAAAAACCCAACTACTGAGCCCACACCCAATCTGGGCTGTGCACATCAGCTGAGCCCAATAATCTGGGATGTGTACATTTCACCCAATATGGGCTCTATACACAGCTGAAGCCCACAACCCAAACTAAACCAAACTGAACCCAAATCAATCTGGGCTGTGTACATTTCACCCAAACTGGGCTCACTTCAATTCTGGGCTATATATTTCTCAACCCAACCTGGGCCGTGCAACAACCAAGCCCAACACCACAAAAACTGGGCTGAAATCAAACCTATTCAGTTGGGCTTCATAACTTCTCCAATAGCCAATTCCTTTGGGCTTGAGTCTTGTATTGGTGAGTCATTTTTGAGTCTTTGCTTTCCTGTGTTGAACTTGTTTGTGTATTAACATGCTAGAGGCGCGTGCTAGGCTATGATTGTGTCTTTTAGAGACCAAACAAACCGACTAGTTAGAATCCGCCCGGACGAAATCGTTAGCATACCCAGTTCTTCAACAGAAATCCCAATTCCATCGTAAAGCCCATCCGAATCGAAACCATGGGTGATGAACAAAACCAACCCCGTAGTCTCAAGGACTACATGTACCCAACTAGGGCAACCCAGCCCTCTTGCATCATTCTCACACCGATGCTTGTCGGTTTGAACCGAAAGCAAGTACCATTCACATGCTACCCGTGTTTAGAGGGGTCAATCTGCCGAGAACCCCTACCATCACGTGAGAGACTTTGAGGATATTTGTGGGACTCTGCGTTTTAACCAAATGCCGAGGAGTCCCTCAAATTGAGATTATTTCCTTTTCTCTCGAAAGACAAGGCCAAGTCTTGGCTTCATGCCCTACAACCACAGTCCATTAGAACCCGGGATGACCTCACAAAAGAGTTTTTCAAAAGTTTTTCCCAAACCATAAGATCGGCAATTCGCCAAAGTCTAAATGGTTTTGTGCAATTAGAAGACGAAACTCTAGCAAGGTACTTGGAGAGATTCAATGAATTATTACTCCAATGTCCCCACCATGGTTTTGAAAAGTGGAGACTCGTGCAAATATTGTATGAGGGTCTAGATGTTAGAACCCGAACCACAGTCGAGTCAATGTGCAATGGTGCATTTATTGACAAGAGTGCCGATGACGCTTGGGCTTTTCTAATCGAAGTCGCTGAAAAGACTCAACAATGGGAGTCCATCCGAGAACCGAAACGGACTACCCCTACCAACAATGTTCATAGAATCGAGTCTGACTTTGAGGGAAATGCAAAAATGGCTTCTTTGGCCCGGAGAATAGAAGTGCTTGAGTTGGAAAAGAATGTAAAATCAAATGCCCCTACTCTCCGTGACCAAATTGATAGGGCCACTTGTGCCTCATGCCATAGTTCTGACCACTTAGTGGAAAGTCTGTCCAGATTTATATGCATTTCAAGAGTCCAAGTCCGAGCAAGCCAATGCATTGTACCAGAGACAAGAAAACAACCCTTATTCTCAAACCTACAACCCAGGGTGGAGGAATCACCCTAACTTCTCATGGTCCAAGGGACCTGTACAAGGGGGACCAACACATAACAACCAAGGATACTCATATCCTAGAAACCCCCAAGTACAACCACCCCCTCAGTACCCTGTAGAGAAAAAGACTAGCTTGGAAGACTGTGTCATTCTGTTGACCCAAGGTCTTTCAAAACTTGAGAAAACTACCGACCAACGTCTCACAACCCTAGATCTTAAGATAGGGCAAATCTGTGATGCATTGAATGAGAGAGAGAAAGGAAAATTCCCTAGTCAACCCCTACAAAATCCAAAGACTGTGTTTCAAGCAGGCTCCTCTACCTGCAATGAAACTTCACATAGTCAAGCAAATGCTGTCACCACTCTCCGTAGTGGTAGAATTGTTGAGAACCATGTAGGTGTACCACCTTCAAGCGAGTCTACATCAGACTCCCAAGTACACACAACACCACCGGAAACATCTACTGTAGAGAAAGAATCTGAACCCATTGAGAAAACCAAGAGTCCTACTAATATAGATGTTCCTGTGCCAAGTCATGTTCCTGTTGCTCCATTTCCACAACGGTTGGTGCAACAGAAGGGGGGTACCCAATACAACGAGATGTTGGAATTGTTCAAAAGAGTTAACATAAACATTCCATTTCTCGAAGCAATCAGGCAAATACCTGCCTATGCTAAGTTTTTGAAGGACTGTGTGCACACAAAAGCGAAAGCTTCATGTGCATAAGCGTGCCTTTCTCACCGAGCAAGTAAGTTCAATTATTCAAAACAAAACCCCACCTAAGTTTAAAGACCCAGGTAGCCCGACTATCTCTTGTACTATAGGTGAGCATACAATCAGAAAAGCTTTATTGGACTTAGGAGCTAGTGTGAATCTACTGCCATATTCTCGTATGTGCGGTTAGGTCTTGGGGAATTGCAACCCACTCTGTCACGCTACAATTAGCGGACAGATCTCGTGAGAGTCCCTCGGGGAATCGTTGAAGATGTGCTAATCAAGGTTGATAAATTTTATTTCCCTGTGGAATTCATTGTGTTAGATACACAACCTGTGCATAATCCTGAAAATCATATTCCCGTTATCTTAGGATGTCCCTTCTTGGCAACGTCAAACGCTATCATAAATTGTCGTAGCGGGATATTGAATTTGTCTTTTGGCAACATGACTGTAGAACTGAATGTCTTTCGTGTGAACCAACAACCCATAGAGTGTGATGATGATGAATTGCACGAGGTTAACATGATAGAGAGTCTCGATTCAAGACTCATTGCCCGACATTTTGTCGGTGGACCCTGTGCAAGCATGTTTAGACAACTTTGACTTAGATCTCTTTGAGTCTGAGTACATTAGTGAGGTCCACTCTTTGCTAGAGTCTGTGCCACCCATGGATATTGCCAAATGGCAGAATGCAGTGGAAACTCTTCCACTCTCTGATACCACATCTGCCCCACCTCTTGACACACCACCTAAGCTTGATTTGAAACCTTTACCCGATACCTTGAAGTATGCATTCTTAGGTCCTTCTGAGACTTTACCTGTGATTATTGCATCATGTTTAGACACGGAATAGGAAAGTCAACTTTTAGAAGTACTTAAAGAGCATAAAGGAGCCTTAGGTTGGACCATCTCCGATCTTAAGGGTATAAGTCCCACAATTTGCATGCATCACATAAACCTTGAGGAAAACACTAAACCGTCTAGGGAAATGCAAAGGAGACTTAACCCCAACATGAGAGATGTTGTCAAGGGTGAGATTCTGAAACTGCTCGATGCGGGTATCATTTACCCCGTCCCTGATAGCCAGTGGGTCAGTCCTATTCAGGTAGTACCCAAGAAGTCTGGCATTACCGTTGTTCCAAACGAGATGAATAAGCTCATTCCCACCCGTGTGACCACTGGGTGGCGAGTATGTATTGATTATAGAAAACTGAACACAGTAACCAAGAAAGACCATTTTCCCCTTCCCTTCATTGACCAAATGCTGGAAAGGTTAGCCAAACATAAGTACTACTGCTTCTTAGATGGCTATTCTGGCTACAACCAAATTCACATAGCACCCGAAGACCAACAAAAGACCACATTTACATGTCCTTATGGAACATTTGCTTATCGTCGTATGCCTTTTGGGCTTTGCAATGCACCCGCTACTTTTCAACGTTGCATGATGAGCATTTTTTCCGACATGGTAGATAAGTTCCTTGAGATTTTTATGGATGATTTTTCTGTGTTTGGATCTTCATTTGATGAGTGTTTGCATCACCTCACATGTGTGCTAGTTAGGTGTAAGGAGAAGAGTTTGGTCTTGAATTGGGAAAAATGCCATTTTATGGTTAATTCAGGCATTGTTCTAGGGCATATTATCTCGGAAAAAGGCATAGAAGTAGACAAAGCCAAGGTAGATCTCATTCAACAGTTGCCTCAACCTCGTTCTGTGAGGGACATCAGATCATTTCTAGGCCATGCGGGTTTTTACCGCCGATTCATCAAAGACTTTAGTAAAATTTCACGACCTTTGTGCACTCTTCTTGCAAAAGATGTTGCATTTGTCTTTGATGATGCTTGTAAGGAAGCATGGGAGCAACTGAAGGCTCTCCTTACATCTGCCCTATAGTCAGACCCCCGATTGGTCATTACCATTTGAGATTATGTGTGATGCGTCTGACTATGCTGTAGGAGCTGTTTTAGGCCAAAGAGTAGACAAACTCCTTTATGTGATCTACTATGCTAGTAAAACACTTAATGACGCTCAATTGAATTATTCCACTACTGAGAAAGAGTTGCTAGCTGTTGTGTTTGCATTAGACAAGTTTAGATCCTATTTGATAGGGTCTAAGGTCATCATTTATTCTGATCATGCTGCATTGAGATATCTTTTATCTAAGAAAGATGCTAAGGCTCGTCTAATTCGATGGATACTCTTGCTACAAGAGTTTAACCTCGAAATTCGAGATAAGAAAGGGTCAGAAAATGTTGTTGCTTTGATCACTTGTCTAGGTTGAATGTTGAACTTCTGATGAGTCTCGTGTTAATTAGGGAATCATTCCCCGATGAGCAATTGATGCTTGTGTCCGAGATGCCTTGGTTTGCGATATTGTGAACTACCTTGCTACGGGTAGAATGCCCTTGCATTGGTCTAAACAAGACCGTTCCAAGTTCTTGGCTGAAGTTAAACATTTCCTTTGGGATGACCCATATTTGTTTAAGTACTTTGCCAAGACCAAATCATTAGGAGATGTGTCCCTAATTCCGAACAAAGGGACGTCATCTCTTTCTCATCATGACCATGCTTGTGGAGGCCACTTTAGTGCCAAGAAAACTGCTGCAAAGATCTTGCAAAGCGGTTTCTATTGGCCAACACTTTGTTTAAGGATTGCCATGCATTCTGTGTTGCTTGTGACCGATGCCGAAAACTAGGAAGTATATCTAGGAGAAACATGATGCCCTTACAACCCATATTGATTGTTGAACTGTTTGATGTTTGGGGCATTGATTTCATGGGTCCATTTCCGAATTCTGAAGGTAAGTTGTACATCCTTGTAGCTGTCGATTATGTCTCTAAGTGGGTAGAGGCCATTGCATCCAAAACCAACGACCATAAAGTTGTTCTTTCTTTTCTTAAGGAGAACATTTTCTCCCGTTTTGGAACCCCGAGAGCGATAATCAATGATGGAGGTAGTCATTTCTGCAATAGACCCTTTGAATCACTAGTGCGCAAGTATGGAATCACTCACAAGGTCGCAACACCTTACCATCCTCAAACCAGTGGCCAAGTGGAAGTGTCTAATAGGGAAATTAAGCATATTCTAGAGAAGACCGTCAATCCTTCTAGGAAAGATTGGTCTTTGCGCCTAAATGATGCTTTATGGGCCTATAGGACTGCATACAAGACTCCCATTGGGATGTCTCCTTACAGAACTTGTGTACGGAAAAGCATGTCATCTACCTGTTGAGTTAGAAACACCGTGCATACTTTGGGCTGTGAAAAAGTTGAATTTTGATCTTGATAAAGCTGGTACCGTAGAAAACTTCAACTCAATGAGTTAGAAGAATTGAGAAATGATGCATATGATAGTGCAAAAACGTACAAACATAGAATGAAGGTGTTTCACGACAAGCGCATTCTGCGCAAGTCTTTCACCCCAGGTCAAAAAGTTTTATTGTACAACACTAGGTTGCATTTGTTTCCAGGAAAGCTACGTTCCCGATGGTCTGGACCATTCGTGGTACGTCTTAGTTTTCCCCATGGAGTCAGAGAAGTTGAAAACCCAGCAAACAAGAACATTTTCAAAGTCAATGGTCGAGAGATTGAAACCATTTCGGAGCATCTTCCACCGTGGTTGAGACCGTTGACTTGGAAGACCCCATCTATGTGGACTGATCTAGTTCACTTGTGTACATACATATGGACTAAAAATCCATCATCTTTCTCCTTTTCTTTTTCTTTTTGCATAATTTTGATGTGTGCTAACCAACCTTTTTGTCTTGCGCTCGTGATTGTTTGCTTTCAAAGCATTCATCTTTCTATGGTTTGGCAACACCCTCTTGCATCCTAGTAATCTCTTCCCTTTTCTCCTCTCAACATAGTTCTCTTGGTATGTGAATGTTTAAATTCTTATTATCTGTTAACACATTGAGGACAATGTTTGATCTAGGTTTGGGGGTGTGATTTGCATATAGAGTTTTTAGTCTTTTTGTTTTACTTCTTTGTATATTTAAAAAAAAAAAAAAAACTCTTTGTAAATACTTGCATGAAAAACCTCCAACTTTTAGAGATTTTAGAGTCACTAGCATGCTTTTAGCTATGTTTACATAGAGAGTCTGACCGAAATAACAAGAACTTGGAAGTACTGGGAGAACGCAATCGGGTTCCTTAGTTGATTAGAGCGTTAAAGTCGGATTTAACCATACCGGAGGGCGAATTAGGTCTTTGTTTAGATTTTCGGTAGTAGAATTGTGATCAACCATAGTGGAGACTACCCATTTTACATCAAGCGAGGTACCGACCTTCACTCTTTGTGACTTTCTAGAAAAGCTTTTAGAGTGTGTGTCACCGTACGTCAATTCCGGGTAGGAATTGTGAGCTACCCAACTTCGCACCACTTTCAAAGACTACTTTTGTTCTCTTGAGTGCTAATTCCGTCAATCATGAGGGTGACGTCTAAAGATGAAAACTCCTTCTAAATATCGATTTGCAGTTAACATCACTCTCTCTCTCAATCACTAGTTCCATAGAAACACATCATCGTCGCAAGCGGAGCAACATCGAATATTCGAAGAAAAGTTGATATAGTCCAAGGTTACGTGCAACAAAGAAAAGAAAAGAAAATAGGATGAGAATTAATGAAGTTTGTAAAATCAAGACAATACAAGTTATGGAAATTGTGTGATATAGTCCTTCATCCATGGAGTTAGTAGTTTTACTGTTTTTATTTTCAATTAATGTATATAGTGAAGTTCTTATAAAAAAAAAAAATAAAAAAAAAAAAAAAAATTGTAGTTTATTTTCTTAGTTTTGATACCACCATGGTAAAGAAGAAAATTCCAAGTAACAAGGAAATTGAGTAGAAAAATTAAAAATTGTCAAGTTTTGTGAAGTTTAGAAGTTCGTCATCAACATTTGAAGACCGAAGACCGAAGAGTGAAGACGTTTCTATGGTTCTTATGAGAGAGTGATATTAATTGCCGATCGGGTGAGAAGTGAGTGAGTACTCCCACCCCTTGCTAATGGTTGATTTCCTTTCTTAGAGATCATCAGAAAAGATTCTTTTGTCCACACCTCTGTGGAGTCTCCAGATTTTATTTCGGAAGGTTATCCTTCTTACCTACAACGTGTGCAGGATTTCTCTCTTTATTCCTGCCTGCACACATGAGAGACTAAAAAGCGATCTTTTTGAGTGCAATTATCATAAAACCCTAATGGTGAGGCGAAGTCGAGGCTTATGATCACAATCGAATCCGAATTCTTTCATATGGTATGGTTACTTCTCGCTCAAAGACTTAAGGATGAGAATGCGTTCTTTAGTAGTTCTAACTTCTTGTTACTAGCACGCAAACTCTATGTCCTCATAGCTCCTTGGATGCTTGAGACTCTTTTACACTCAAGTTGGAGAAGGTTTTGTGGGTACACCTCTGGTAAACCCTCACGAGACTACAACTCGTCCACTAGGGACACCTAGGGGTTTAAAGGCTTAGTGCATACGCTAAATGCATTCGAGAGACCTACGACAGTGGTATAGTTAGGATTTCTTAATTTCTGTTTCACTTGAGGACAAGTAAAATTCAGGTTTGGGGGTATTTGATGAGTGCCAAATAGTGCATATTTATACACCTTTTTATTGGCATTTTACTCATCTTTTGCGCTTAGAAATCAGATATTATTCCAGATTCTGTGTTTTCCTTGTTTTCAAGAATAAATATTTGTATTAATTAATTTTGTGTTTTTAGGTAATAAATAAAGCTCGGAGAATCTGAGGAGCCAAAAGAGAGAAGAATTGGAGTCGAGCATCTATGGAGCAGAAAGCCAAAGCCCGCGCGCAACTGTTGCAACCCAACAAGTAGCAACTCATCTACAAGACATGGGCTTGAGCTAGACCCGACCCGCGACCCGGATCCGAGCCCGTACACTCCAAGCCGTTGAGATCTCATCTTGCTGCATCCTACGCTCGCTGCCTCCTACGCATCGACCCTTGATGTCTCCGCTCCACACCAGATCACCCCTTGTTCATCCTGAGCCGTTCAGATCTGTCCCCCAAAGATCCAACGCTCGCTGAAGCCTTCCCATCATCCGTCGCTGTCCCTGCTTCACATCGAAGCACCCTATACCTATACCACTCGAGCTAACCCTCATTTCTCCCTCATCTTTCTCTTTCTTCACCCACGATCTCTCAGAGAAAACCCTACCCAACCTTACCTCCACCTCCTTCTTCCCACGCCCATAGCATAGCTCCATCATCACATCCATCCTCTTCTTCTGTCGCAACAACTCTGCCAGCTCTACTTCGACTTATCTCAGTCTTAGCTTCTCTGTACCTTAGAAGCTAGGTTAGAGATAAGTTAGACTTAGGGTTTTCCTCCAACCACCCCGCATGGCGATTCAGAGGCAAGACAAGGTCGACATCAGGTTTGGGTCAGAGTAGTGGTTAGTTTTTATTGTTTTGTGAGTTATAAATCCTTGTTTTGATGTAAGAGAAAACTAGTCAGTTTTAGTTTCAATTTAGGGTTCATGTTTAGTTTGCAATTTGATTTAACTCTGTTTTTAATGTTTATCATGAGCTAAATTTACTTAGCTAGGATTGATATGAAACCCTAATTGAAGGTTATGAGTTTCAACTTGAATTGATTTGCTTTTGTATGTGTTAATTTATAAGATAATCTAAATTCTTAACATATCATTGCTCTGCTCTCACAATGAATGCCCTGTATTCATTGTAGTTAGGTTCACATTGCATTGAGTGTGTTGCAGTCCAAGTTTTATGTATTTTGGCTAACTCTCTTGACTAGTTGTTCTTGATTAGACAACTAGTACTCTAGGTTAGCACATTAGCTGTGAATTAAGTTATCTCCTGGTGAAACCTTCTAGGTAAGAGATATAGTTGTCACACTATCTTCAATTACCACAGGAACAATAGCAATCAAGTTAGTTGAAGCTCATAACTTGAAATAGGGTGGATTTGATAATCCTAGTACCACTAAACCATCAGTTTATACTTTACTTTGCTTTTCAATACTTAGTTCACTATCACACCTTCATCTCAGTCGTAAGACTTTAAACAAAAGCTTTGTATCTCTGTCACATCACCTGAAAACAGTTGAGAAGGCCTTAGAATAACTTAGCATCCTCTAGTTCCCTGTGGAAAGACCTGTGCTTGCCACTGCCTTCAAGGCTCTGTGCACTTGCAGATTAGAACATAGGAAAAGCCTCTTTTAGCTCCTATCAAGTTGTTGAGTGGGTGTTAATCTATATATGTGGTCTTATTTAGCATATAACATTTTTCATGGATACCTACAAGAGTTTATAACCTAGAATTTCAACTGTAGATTACCCTGCATGGCTTGATTCAATTCCGTTTGGGTTGTCATGTTTAACGCTTTCCAAAAATTATTTAACTTTTCTCTAGAAGGGCAGCCATGGGTGAAAAAATATTTGCATCATATCTCAATATTTTGTCGTTTATGTGGTGAAAATTTGCGGCTACAACATTTCATATAGCTAATTATGAGTGACTGTTCTAAGATTTTCACTCTTATTATTGCAGGATTTTGGACCAAAAGTTGCCACTTGAACCATATGAATGGTACCTCGACCTGCGACGCTATGGGACTGTGAAGCACTCAGGCTTTGGTTTAGGTTTTGAGCGTATGGTGCTTTTTTCTACTGGCCTTGACAATATTCGAGACATGATTCCTTTCCCTAGATATCCAGGAAAAGCCGATCTTTGATCGTGTTTTTCTGTCACATACTTGACCATCGCTGTTTACTGGAATTTCCTTTGATTTCTTTAGAAAGAATCATAGTAACAACTAGATATTCTTGATGATTTTATTGTTTAATGATCAAACTGCTGCTGGATTATGCTGTTGGTGACCTTCATCTCTGGTAAGTCTATTTGTGATCTTCTTGACATCATGCACAACCATGTCTTTCTTCTTTTATGTTATCTATGCTTCTGAGATCTAAGAAATTCCTGTATTTACTTTTTGGCGGCAGCAATGGCGAAAGGAGACGATGCAGTTCGTAAGAAGAAGAACAAAGTCTTAAGAAAACGACTTAATGCTGACCCTTCTACTCTGTCTACACGTATTGCTGGTATTATTGCTGCTAAACAAAGACGAAAACAAGGAAAACGTCGCCAGTGTGAGGTACTTGTTACAAATTTTTCATTCATTTATATCCAAAATTAGGGATTAGTACAACACGGGTTTGGTGTTTACTTATAGGACATTTCTTTTGTATATGTGTGTGCAATCAGTAAAGTCAGGGTTTATTGAACAATAGAATCTAGAGTGGTGAAAAGCTGAGTAGAGATAAGGAAACTTGGTTTTGGTTGGTTTATAATAGGGTTGCTAGAGTAGAAAAGCTATCGATACCACTCGTGCGCGCAATCAGGTACTGTATTAGTATTATTTACTTTCACATGTTAGGTTTGGTTGCTGAGGATCCAATTATGTACTTTTTATGCCAATCTCACATTCATGATCTTAATCTTATGGCCGGCTGTATCATTTATAAAGTGTAGTTCACCAGTTACATGCTTAAACAATTATGCTTAAACTTAATATTCCATAATCAAGTTTCTGTTTATTGATTTATAATGTGGTTCAGTTTGATATGCTCATTTTACTTTGGATTACCGCAAGTTCAGTTTCCGTAGATAGAAATTAGTTGTTCATCTTTTGTTGTGTGGTATATATATTTTCTGATTTTTGTGCTGCTAGTATTTTCCATAATGTGTGATATAACTTCAACATTTGAACTACTTCATTCCTTAGAACTACTTCATTTCTTAGAGCAAAGTTGTAATGTGTGATTGCTTACAAGTGTGATTGCTTACAAGTCCGAGAGCGTTATTTCTTAGAAGTATTCTTTGTATGTTTTATCTTGCGTCGATATGGTATGCGAGAGTTTGTGAAACTCTATTTCTAAAAGCATTGTTTTCTTGTTTGCGTAGTGAAGTAGATATTTTACCTAAGTAGTAACTTACTTCAGTCGAGTCTAGAAATATAAAGATTGTCGAGGACAAGCGGATATTGAATGAAGAAACAAGTGGACAAGTGGACAATGCGGTAAAGCATTTTGTATGGAGTGATAAAAGAGTTTCATCTTTTGTTGTTGCTTCCCTTCTTATAAGATATGTTTCCAAAACTAAATACATGACTTAGCATTTATGGATCATCCTTGAGAAGATCACATTTCAACATGAACCCAAGTATCATATATTTTCCGTGTTCCTTATTTTGCTAAAACTACTCAGAGTTTTTTGCTTCTTAGATTTTTGGATGATAAACATTTATGGATCATCATTTTGATGGCAAGCTTTGAGTATATTTTTATTTTATTTTGTAGACTCATCTCTGAGTTGAACTAAATGTTATATTTTCTTCATTTTCCTAGTTGCTTATGTTGTATCTGAATTCATGAACCCAAGTATTTTTTTTATATAATTGATTAAATTATTTTTGCTTCTTAGATTTTGGATGATAAACCATCTGCCTTTTGGTACTTAAAACCGTTAATTATGGCACTTCTATACTTATACTTAGCGTTATGGCTCATGAACACAACAGAAATTGGATTGATTATAATTGAATATTGGAATGTTAAATTGGGTTGATGACTTCTTTTGAGTGGTGGAATGTTAAATTGGATTGAATGACTTCTTATGTGATAGATTTTTGAATGTTGAAATGTTTGAATTGGATTGTATTGTAACAATTCCAGGGGATAGGGTACCTGCAGGGTAAAATGAAAGGGATGGAACATTAATATTGACTAGGTCAATAAAGACTGACTTTTTTTTTTGTAACAAAAGGATTCGTAACGGCAAAAAAGTGTCACTAAATTTTTACCAAGATAGTAGGAATCAGTCAACGCTGACCTGGTCAAAAAATTAGTAACCCTGGTAAAAATTTAGTAACGGAAAATCCTTGGTTACTAAAATTTTACCAGAACATTGTAGTCGGTCAACGTAGACTAAGTCAATGTATTTGTAACAGCAAAAAAAAAATTCGAAACGGTCTGTTGCTCGTCACGAATTTTAACTTCGTGACGGTCTTTTGCATGTTACTAAATGTGTCACAACCCCAAATTAGTGACGGCAACATGTTGGTTACGAAAATTTGTTACACACCTCGTTGTAACGGTCATTGTGCGTCACAACTCCATTTCGTGACTGAAATAATGTGTCACAAAACGCAAAATATGGTGTAGTGTAATCAAGATTACCTGCAACAATACACTTGATCAAGTGATCAATGCACAAAACAAGAAAGAAACATAGATCAGCAAAACATGAAATGAAAAAATGAAGCAACCAACATGTTGAATCTTTATCAAGAATTTAATCAACTTGAAACACAATAAAAACCATGCTATATTGGCAATGGCAGCAAGGTCAATACTCAACTTACGAAGAGGTGCCAAAAGAGTGTAAGCTTAAATAAGATGTTAAAAGAAAAACAGTACATGAGTGATGAGATGAGTCTACCAAAGGGGATGCCACAAAATATTTACCACAAATTGGGCTTTCTACATCTAAAACAACTATTCATTGTTAAACATTAACACGCGCAATCTAATATTTGCATTCCAAAGATAAGACAGATGAGCCAACGAGCTATAAGAAGTCAATCAGCCAATAGAAGTGTTTGAAAAAAGGATTCATAGACGGAGGTCCAGCAGTTTGATGACAGACAAGCTGAGTAACTACCTCCTGGTGGTACTGTGGCCTGTAAAGATGCTAATCCAATTTTCTATGACAGGTATAAGCTAGAATCTAATGTATGTTTTAGATGTTAAGCACCCGATATTTATTGACTAAAACTCTTAGTACTAACTACTATACAAATACTTAAAATGTATGATCGCCTTTAAACGCATGCAAACAGAATCCACTCACCACTTATACTAATACAATGCAATGACCCTTATTCTTCCCAAGCTCGATATCCATTCTAAAGCACAAGCCACATTAATTCAAACCCTAATTAATTTCATCCTTAATTAAATCCAATCTAACAGATACAAAAACTAAGCTTCCATCATAAAAAATCACTGTGTAAATCATACCAACCAAAATTGCATTTTTTCTCACTTTAACCTTCAAAAGTTCTCAAATTTAATAGATTACACAGATAACACCAACCATGAACAATCCAACAAGTAAACTTCATATACCACACATCAAAATCACCCAAATCATTCAAAAATCAACATAATTATCAAAATCAAACCCTAAAACACACAGATCGAGCCTCAAATCCACACAAAAACCATTAAAAATTCAAAGAGTTTCAGAAATTAGACGTGCTGAGCAAGAAGTAGGAGGATCTTTCTGAAGATTTCGGGTACCCAACAGATAGATCGATCACTCCTCAGTCTAAATTTAACTGAACACACAAAAGGAAGAAAATAATCAAAATCAAAATAAAAAAATTTATAGAAACATCACAATCATATCATAATCATAATCAAAGAAATTAGTTACCTGTTACGGACTTGTTGTTGAATGAATCAAAAAAACAGAGATGGTGGCGTGTTCTTATGAACACGGTGATGGAGGAGGAGGAGAGCGACGAAGAAGAAGAACTGAAGAAGGAAAAAAAAAAATGAAACACTTCTGCTTCTAAACCCTAGCCTCATTTCTATATATATTAGAAATCTACCACCCTCAGATTATATCTAAATCTAACGTTCAATATTGATCGGTACGGGACGGCACGGGATATGGGTAGGACCGAGTACCTGTACCTCCCTAGCCTCGGTTCCTATTTTTTGGACCGGTACCTGTACCCCCTTCCTCGGTTCGGTACAAAAATAGGTACGGTTCCACCGGTTCCTGAACGATCCGGTTTTTCGGCTCGGTTCCTGTGCACCCTTAGGCTAGATCCTTAGGGATCTGACTTTCTATCGTTAACACGTTTCTGCAATTAGTATTACTATATATCTATATTCTCTATTCCTGTGAACTATTTTCCCATCATAAGCATGCACATGGCCAGCACACATGATAACATGTATCATTATATATCTATATTTTCAATAGCAATAGATGAAGCTCCGTTTTTTAATGAGAAGTTTGTAGTAGTGTATTATATGTTTATGTACAAATTCCTCTTTTGAGATACCAAAATAGGTGTTCTATCTTTTTCAGTTTTAGGATTATTAAGTAAAAATGGATGTGAATTTAGACTTATGTTCAACAAAATATTTGGTAAACAGTAACAGCACCGACCCAACAGCAATGTTCCTGGAACAAAAGAGGCAGGAGCCGTAGTTATTAGTGCCGCTGTAGAGAGAACCAATCATGACTCAACAGATGATAGCAGCTCCGATGATGGGAAAACTACTGCAGAAACTGCCTCGCGTCAAGTAAGTGTACCACGTCGCGGAGAAAGCAGTCATGCTGCCCAATTACCATTGCGCAGAAGTCCAAGGTTCAGTCAACATCCTCAACATATAGAACCACCACATATACAGTATATAATCGATATAGTCGTATATTTCTTACATCGCTGTTCATAGTTTTTTTGTAATGACATAATGGTTATTTTCACCTACTCAATTTATGTAGCAACAGATGACAATCTTACATTGAATCTACGTAGAAGTCCTCGACTTATGGTGCATGCTCAATCTCAAGAATCTCAACATACACAAAATGCAAAGATGTAAGATTTTTTACTTCTCTGAAGTGCAATAGTTAAATTATTTGAAAGGTATTTGGTTTCTTTGAACGCTAAATACATATAGATGTTAAGCTCTCTCGGTTTATTTTCAGCAAATCCACAAGGAAGTCGGATTGGAAGACAGGTAGGTCGTCCACGTCGAAGTATTGTGGGAAGATCTTCTTTCCATAATTGTGCAAGAGGACTTACTTACAAAGTTGGATTTGTAAAGTACCGTTTGCCACCATCAGAAACATGTCCAAAATGTCATGCAGAGCTTTTCTATCGTGAATTAGAGTATTTTTGTTGTGGTAAGGGAAAAATATCTTTACCATTTATTGAGCCACCTATAGAACTTCTGGAGTTTTTTGATGACCAGGGACCAAGAGGAAAAGATTTTAGGATCAACATTAGATTTTATAACCGTTGTTTTTCGCTTACTTCGATGGGGGTCTACTTTGATAGGGATCTTGCCGATGGCACTGAAGGAGTTTATACATTCCGCATTCAAGGCCAACTTTACCATAGGATAGGTAGACTTTTACCTCTAGACAGACAGCTCGACCGCGATATATACAAATATATTTTTATGACACAGACCATGAGATTAAGTGGAGGATGAAGGAAGGTAATGATGTGTTGGATAGGAATGTATTGAAGCTGTTAAGGGAAATATTGAATAGACACAATAGCTTTGTCCATGTTTTTCGTCAAGGTTCAGAACGAGAAGATCTTTTGGATTGCCAGCTGATTATTAAAGAGCAACCTAAAGATCAGTTGCAGTACACTCTTCCAACTGCTTCCCAGGTTGCGGCTATTGTGCCGATAGGTGATGAAAGTTACACACATACTGAACGTGAAATAGTAGTGCAGACAACGGGTGGGAATCTCTTGCAAGTCTTTGAGACAGGTGGTAATTACGATCCTATGCAGTATCCACTTTTACTCCCTTATGGAAGCTACGGGTGGGACATAAACAACAAAGATGCAAACGGAAGAAAGATGTCAATACGTGGATATTATTCGTACATTCTGCAGGTATTAATACAGTTTTTAATTAAGAAAGCTTTTGATTTCATGTTTTTCCTGAATTATGACAAATCGTTCGGTATACCCTGCATGATATCTATATATATCCAAAGCCCTGAACTCACATTTTTAATCATTTTTTTAGGAGTTTTTATATCTTTTTAATTGTTGGACAGATCCGAAACAATCATGATTCACTTTTTCTTCGAGGTGGGCGATTATACAACTTCTCACTTAACAACGCTGCAATGGAATCAGCTACCTTATGGATTACAGACTCTGATAGTGGTGAATTTCTAGTGAGGATAGAAACTGATCTACTATCTCTCTAGAGTCTAGACCCCTATTGGAAAATGGAGACTGGAGAGACATAATGAAAATGTGACTACACATAAACAAGTATTTCAATCATGCAGCAATGTCATGTTTTTATATCCTTCGACAAATCATTTTTTTTACTTGAAAATTGAAAACGTTATTTATAGAGATGGAAAAATAAACAATATAATTGATTCATGTTGCTGTTGTTAATCTTGGAAATATATTTTGTTACCTGTCCTTAAACTTTTGTTATCATTTGAGATGTTGGGGAAAGTTGAAAAGCTAAACAACAAAACTAGGTTTGATGCTTTCATAGAAAGGATATGGATTTAAAATCACTGGATGAAAAAATTGACATGGGAACAGAGCCTACGTGTTCCCATAGACAAATTAAGCTTGGCTGTGGTGCATTGGTCTCTTTCCATGCTACTCGGTAAACTAGGGAGTGAGTATTGTTTTTAGTTTATCCCAACACTCCTGTAATTGTATGCGATCAACAATTGGTTACGGCGATTGTTGTATGTTTTGTTTGTAATCTTTATTTTAAAAAGTCTGTATAGACCGAGAAGAAAACAACACAAAAAAATCGCTAGACACACTGCACGGCCCCTTGCACAACTCTCGAGAGGTGGGGCCCACTGGAACTCACAAATTTTAAAAAAAAAAACTGCGAAGAGACGATTTTTTATGTTGTTTTTTTCTCGGTCTGTTTAAAATTGTTGTTTTTGTTTGATTTCCTAAATGATACCTTTGACTTGATCACTGATTGAAGTATATTTTGAAATTTAAATATTGGAGTCTTTCATTCTTTTGTATATGGTTATGGGGAGTTGTGAAAAAAACCCGCCAAAAAAACCGTGTAGACACAGATTGGGGGGCCATTGCTGAGAATTCATAGGGGTGGGGGGTTTTGGGTCCCACCCATGTGAGTACATGGTTTTCTCAACGGATTTTTTTCGTGGTCTGTTTTCCGTTGATCTTTTTTTTTTTTAATCGGCAAAAGTAAGAATTTTCATTGAGAAAGCTAAAAAAAGCAAAACAAACAAGAAGGAAAAAAAAAAAAAAAAAAAAAAAAAAAAAAAAAAGGCCAAACAAAAGACCTGGCAAACCCTAAGCCTGAAGGCTCCTAGGCTAAAAAGCCAAAGAAAACAAAAACTTAAAGTACAAAGAAGCTATCCCAATTAGCCTTAGCTTGATCTAGATGAACTCCCTGCATTGAGTCGGAATTTTTACACCAAAAATAAACTTGAGCTTTGATTTGTTCTATAATGCGATCGAAGTCCGCTATTCCATCATTAAAGATTATATCATTCCTACAGTTCCAAATTTCCCAACAAATAGCTGCTGGCAGAAGTTGCCATAGAGTTTGACCAATTGGAGAAGGAAACTTCTGCATTCGGCACCACCCTTTGATAATCACGTCAATACAGTCTGGCATAACCCAAGTTTTATTAGTATAAGATAAGAAATGATACCAAATACTCGTAGCAAATGGGCAATGAAGCAAAAGATGTGTCGTAGATTCTCCCCGTTGAAGACACATAAGACAACCATTTACTAGCAATTTTCCTTTCTTGTATAATATGTCCATTGTGGGAAGTTTTTTGTGAAAGACCTGCCAAAGGAAAAAGCCAATCTTGTGTGGCCAGGATCTAGACCAAACACTAAGATTTTTGGAAACAATTTGATGTTCCTTTTGCAGCCAAGAGTAAGCTGATTTCACCGAGAAAATCCCTTTTTTGTCCACTGTCCAATAAACCGAATCTTGACACTCCCCAATTGAGCATTGCTCGATGATAACAGAAAGGGCTATGGCTTCTTCGACCTGTCTTTCGTTGAGCCGTCTGTCCAAGCCAAGATTCCAAGAGCCACCGTTGGCGAGCGTTTCAGCACATTTACGGATAGTCCAGTTTTTCGCTGAGGAGATACGATAAATATTTGGATAAGCTATGTTGAGAGGATGCTCGCCCACCCAATGATCTTCCCAGAATCTGATTGTATTCCCGTCTCCTACTTTTAGGATGGTACATTGCTTGAAAGATTCCAGCATAGAATAAATTCCCTTCCACACTCCAGAGCTGTTTCTCTGATTTGGCCTTTTAGTCTCCCTGTCTTGTTGCGCTTACTGATGCTTGGACACAATAGCAGTCCTCCATAACGCTGTTTTTTCATAATTGAACCTCCACCACCATTTTGCTAGAAGAGCCCTATTCATACTCTTAACTGATTTGATGCCAAGACCGCCTGCTTTAAGTGGCGTACAACATTTCTTCCAAGAGACATAGTTGTAACCTTTCTTTGTGTCCGATGAGTCCCACAAAAAATTCCGCAAAACATCTTCTATGGCTTTAACGACTTTGGGTGGAGCTATAAAGAGAGAAAGCATATATATCGGGATACTTGAGAGTACACTTTTAATTAAAGTTAACTTACCCGCTTTGTTGAGGCATGATCGTTTCCAAGAGCATAGCCTGTTCTTGCATCTCTCTATAATGCTTTCCCACTTTTGAGAGCCCAAGAAGAAGTCCCCCAATGGCAGACCAAGGTAAGAAGAAGGAAGACTCTCTGATTTGCAACCTAACATCATCGCCATTTGAGACAAGTAACTTGCACCTGCTACTCCAAAAATACTGCATTTCGCAAAATTTATGTGCAGGCCTGAAATCAATTCAAAGGCAAGGAGATAGAACCTTAAATAATTCATTTGTTCTATGGAGTCATCTAGGAACACCAAAGTATCATCCGCGAACTGGAGATGGCTTATGTTGACTCCGTTTTGGCTCATCGAGAAACCTCCTAGGTAGCCTTGTTCATTACCTGTCTGAAACAAAACATTCAAAGCCTCCGAGACTATCAAAAAAAGAAACGGGGAGAGAGGATCACCTTGGGTCAACCCTTTCCCAGTGGTAAATTTAGCATTGGCGGAGCCATTAACCAGCACTGAAAGGGGTGTGTCTGAGATGCATCCCTGTATCCACTTCCTCCAAAGAATTCCAAAGCCCATTCTCTCAAGCATCTCGTCCACAAAATCCCAAGAAACATGGTCAAAGGCTTTCTCAAAGTCAATTTTGCATATGACCCCGGAATTCCACTCTTGATTCTTGAATCGATGCATTCGTTAAGCTAGCGAGCGCTTGATCTAGTATCTGTCTTCCCTTGATGAATGCCATTTGTTGGTGTGAGATAACCGTGGGAAGCACTACCTTGAGACGCTCAGCTAACACCTTCGAAATCATTTTATAAATGCTGTTCATTAGACCAATAGGCCTGAAATCTTTGATTTCTTCCACTACATCTTTCTTAGGAATCAGAGAGAGGAACGTAGATTTTAACCTCCAATTCATCGATCCCCATTTGTTGAAATCCCTAACAACTCTCATGATATCATCTTTCATAAAGTGCCAGCACTTTCTAATGATTGAGACTTGAAATCCGTCTGGACCAGGAGCCTTGTTCTGTCCTAAACCTTTTAGAGCATTAAGACATTCCAGTTCCGTGATTGGAGTTTCCAGCTGAGTAGCCGTGTCTGCACTTATGCGCTTGAAATTCATTGAACCCAAAGAGGGTCTAGGGGCCTGATTTTTCTGAAACAAATTAGAAAAAAAGTCAGTTACAGAAGATTTTATAAGAGTTTTGTCTTCTGTGAGTTGGCCATTGATCCGGAGAGAGCGAATATTAGTCCTCCTTAAGGAAAGATGGTGTCAGTTACAGAAGATTTTATTAGTTTTCAATAATAAAATCATCAGCCTTTATTAGTTAAAGTGCTGGGATGGTGTCGTCAACCTTACCAAAAGTTTTGATGGATTTGCGCTACGAGTATCCAATGCTTAAGGAAAGTGAAAAAGAGGTGGGCTGGCTTTTTCAGGGCATTGCTGAATAAATCTATACGTATGATCCATCGTAGTTAGGAGTACCTAATCCAGCAGGTTTCATCTCATGTGATTGCACTACAGTTAGCAAAGTGGATGTTAATACCAAAAACATTTGCATACGCATTAGAAATATTTCAGGTCCATGTAGCAACATGCAAAATTACAAAGCAAACAACAGTACCAGATGACCACTACTAGTCTACTACTTGCATACGGATTTGCATATCGAAAATTTACACGCCGCATGCAAGTGTCTATAGGATAGAAATAAATGACGCCGTGCAAGCAGGCCCGGTCTTTTTGGGGCCTCAATCGAAAAAATAATTTGTGGCCCTATAGGGCGTTTTTTTTTTTTTTTTTTGACAACATAAAAATTAGCATCGCTAATCTAGAAAAAAAAAACCACCGCTAGCACACTAAAATCGGTTTCATCTGTAGATTTTAATAGCCAAATAATAGGGAAATTATGGTAGAGAAAAATCACCACCAAGGCACCAACACCTATGATCAGGCCTCTCTTTTGATTTTCTAATAGCCAAATGTAAGGGAATATGACATTTTCTAAGCAAATAAGGATATTTTTTTCTAAAGCAATATACTCATAAATAATGGCCAATCGTCAAGGAAATCCTTAGGTTTCCACTTTCCTTAGTGGAAGGAGTAAGTTTCTGTTTTCCTAACTAGATAGACATGGCTAAATCAGTTGTCCTGGTTGGCACAGGATCGGTCAGAAATGACCTCCTAGTCCTTTAAATTTTTAACTTAACCAAACCGGGAATGGTTAAAATAAATAAGCCATACCCGTAACATGAACCCAATATCCAACTTCCCCAACCCTCATTTTATGCGTTTTCTTCTTCTGCTCTCCCTCATTTTTCTTCTTCATCTTCTTCATTGGCATGCATTGTTGATTGTATTGTATTGTTGTTTTTTGTTGATGGCGGTTTTGTGGGTGGTAGGGGTGACCTCTGTTATTTTGGTTGGGTTGCAGCTGGTATTATGGATTTTGCTATATTTAGCTATTGGAAGAGTTTTCAATTGGGTTTTATTTACTTATTAATTTTGACCTAACAACTTTCATATTTTGTTGAACCTATTTTACAGATTTTCTAAGAAGAACCATTTGAGAATGTTATTGTAAGTTACGAATCAATTTTTTAAATTTTGCAAGTTTTTTTTAATTGGATCCAGGATTCCAAATCATGGTTTACTTAGATTAAGGTATTGAAGCAGCATATGGAACTGCAATGAGTGTAATGGTGTTAGTGTAGCACCAATGGGTTTGATCAGACCATAACTTGTACTCAAATCAATTGTTCCGTTGGTTGGAGGTTTAGGCCCTTGCTAATGGTGTCTTGTTCTAAGACACTCGTTTTTCTAATTATAAGAGTTGCATGAAATTGAAACTATGTAAAATGATGTTCATTTTTTTATGCTAGTGCAATTTCATAGAATATAATGTTATATTTAAGAAGTGTTCTTCCAGAGTAGTTGTTTTTCAAATGCAATAATGTATGTGAAAATTGTAATAGTCACTACTAAAAATGTGTAAAGCATGTTTTCTTAGTGTAGTTTCTTATTTAATTGCAGTGTTGCAGTATTTTGTTTAGTCTAGCATGCTGTTGCAACCTATATGCTTGTAGGTATCAATAAGAAAATGTGCAGACACTTGCTCCACATTTACATTTTGGTTATGAAGCATGACAAATTGATATGTGCTGGATTTTTTTTTTTGGAGTGGCTGTTATTAGTTTATTATTAACTTCACATATTATACTGGATTGATACATGAACACATAATTATCGTCTTATTGTCATCATTCTTTCACAGTTGCTTGATACCGGCTTCTTTCATGCTGATCCACGTCTTGGAAATATGATCCGAACTCCATTTTAAAGTCGGCTATTCTCGACTTTGGTAGCTATCCATCCGCTTAGAGTAATTTTTTATAAAGGGTCATTTGTGAAGAAGTTAGCTTCAGTGAGCATTTAACTGGTTCATTGAACTTTTATCTTTATATAATTCATACATTTCCACCTAAAAATTTTCATAAATGCTATGTTAGAAAATACAATTAGAAACCTAAAGAACTTGCTGTTACAGAAATAGAACATTTGGTAACTTAAATCCAACATTTTCTCATGAAGGTTGATCCATAAATGGCAAACACTGAGCATGAGAGGTGTATTAACTGGTGCTTTATCATTTAGTTAAGGATTTTCTCATAGTTTATTCTACTTGCTATCTGGACACGCTATAATATGATTTGATTTCGTGCAACCATTTTGACCCCAGTTTATGTTGTGTTCTAGATTCTTAGATGACTTATAGTTAAGTAAAGGAGAAATTAAGGCGTCTAGATTCTGGTTAGTAAAGCCTAACTCTACTCACTCATAATTAAATAGTGAGAACTGAGAACTGCACTTGAAGTGCATGTCAAATTCATATCATGCACATTACATAGAAATATTGTTTCACGAAAATGGAAAGTTGATGTTGCCTAGGTTTTGGTGTTTCAACTTATAACTGAAGTACATCCGTCCATGTATTACAGATCCTTGTCAATGAAATCCCAAGTTTTCGTCTTGTCTGTTCCTTTGAATTTTCGAGACTTGTAACAGATGAATCCCCATAACTGAGAAGTGTCTTACGGTACACAATATATGGGAAAATTTAAAATATCTGATGCTGAAAGATTTATTGATGTCATGCAAGCCTTTGAAAGTTCCATCGCTGCCGCTAAAAGTGGAGGCAGTGGGGAACTGAATGGATGTCTTGGTGTGCGTTATGGGGTAGAGTGTTGCAACTGGTGGAGAAGACTCAGGAAGAACCTTTAGATGATCGAGATGTTGTAGTTCTTGTTGTAAAATATTATTACATTAGTCGAATAAATTTTTTTTCAGATTCCAAAGTTCCGTGTATACTATTATAATAAAAATTTAGACCATCTAATAACTTAACCATTTTAATTTATACGTCAAGGACCAGAAAACCCAACTTATTTTATGCGACCAAGTCTTTTCGCACCCAATTTATTTTATAGTGTCATGTTCGGGACTATATATGTTTATGTTTTCGTTTCATTCAAGTAAAGAGCAGGTGATCTGGTTTTTAGAGAAATCAAAATAAGCGGGTTTTTACATCAAGGTTGATTTTGAGCAGTAAAATTAAGGAACACATTTTTGTTCTACAAGCTAAATCAAGATTAATTAGAAGTACAGTACGAGTTAATGTATTCTGGAGCAAGATATTAATACATGAACACTTTCATTCACAAACAAAGACCAAATTAGTCCTTAGGAAGAGGAAACAATTTCATCTTCCTTTGGTGTAGAGAAAACAAAGCCTTTCTTTGTGTATTCTGGAGCAAGATATCCCATAGAAACACTGCCCTTCATTCTAGAGTAAACAATGTCACCGACCAGGAGTGTGTATGAAAAAATCCAGGAGTGTTGAATTTCTGATATATGAGAACTTTCTCAGCTGATAAGTTTTGGTGAACTAGATATGGCGTGTTCACTTTGTTCCCATGTAAATACTCAATACCTACACAACAATACATGGATATCAACTTCATACACAACAATACATGGATATCAACTTCAGTACAATCCTGGGGTTACCAAAAAAATCTTCGGTACAAATCAAAATACCAAGGACTCGTTTTTACAAAAATTGTACTCAATGCCTCCATAGAACTTTTACAAATGAAGTACTTAAAGTGGTTTTACCAAATATGCATTTTAAATACATAATTCAAAAGCATCTCAAAACTTTTCAGTTAATCCACCATCTTTTAGTAAAGGTCATAACTAACGATGATGTGTATGCACAATTGGACTTTGTTATAACTCGGACACTCCGAAAAACATAAGGTACGTGGCGAATTAAAACTGACCTTTGGAAACAATAGATCAATCTTTCATAGTCCCTTAGTAAATTGCTGAAAAATTGCTTTTGCCCAATCAATTCACATCAGGGAAGTAATGTGTTGCAAGTAGTCTATCACAAACAAAACAAGTCTTGGTAGTGAGTAATGTCAGGTAGTCTATCCCACTTCTAGACTAGCTCTATCTAGTAAATATATAGCGATAAAATTCAATCTAAGCAAACAAAATAGAACAACCCTTCCCAAAACTTAACCATGATGTTTATTTGACACAACCTTCTGTCATGGTGTCATGTAGCATACAAAGAGACATACATTTATGCATTAATGTAGAAAAACATTCGAAAAGAGTGTACCATAGAACTACCGACTCCTATCCCATTTTGCTATTTTTACCACCTACTTAATGTCAGTAATTTGGTATAATTATTAATAGTTACGCTTACGCTAAAAGGAAAGAAAGGAAACCCAATTTATTATATATGATCAATTTAGTTTCTACCTAATTTATTATATACGATATTGTAAAAGTCTACCCAATTTATTTTTATTGCATATAAAAACTTTTCCAAGGGGATGAGGCACTCAAACTTCACGACATCACATATGTATAACGTGGTATATCTGCCAGTTTTCGTAATAGATACCAATACTAGAATCCCCAAAAGCATTTCCATACCAGAAAATCTCAAAATATTGTCAGATATAAGCACTGAGCAGATATTAAGCCAACGTATATGAGTTATATCTTTAAGAAAGATAAATTTAATTGTCGAAAACAAGAAGTAAGCTTTGTCACCATCAACCATCTCAAAAGTAGTATAACTATTTTGTCTAAATGACAAACTGTATGAACTAGTATATCTTAGGATCCCACCAAAAACACTAGACTCAAGGGTTTTGCTAGCTATTTATATCACACACCAATATTACATATGCTAGCGTACTTCCATGGGAACTATCACATGCTAAACATTAAGGGATCATTACCACTTGAACATTACACTCTACCACTTGAACAATACACTCTACCACTTGAACATTATACTCTATCAAATTTTTCCCATTAACACATCCAACTCATTATGGCTATAACCAACAATTTCAACAATTCAAAATGCAGCAACTTAACACCAATCTGAGATTTTCACCATTAACATTTAATAGAGACCTTATGCAATATAGACACACATATACAACAAAACCACATATTGACTAACAAACAATAGGTTTAGATTTAATAGTAACACCACCCTCCAACCATTTACACCTATTTTCTACGGACAATATAAGTAGGTCTGCTTTTATAGTTCTATTTTTTTATTTTTTGAACTTACATTACCCATTCAAGCGTAGTAATATTTGTGAGGAGGGGTGGTTTGTTATTTTAAATCTTCAAACCCTCTAAGCTGTGAATAATAATTTTGTCTCATAGAAACTGTACTACTCATTGTATCATAAAAAAAAATGACAACTCACACCAGAATATGCAAACCATGAAAAAGAATTTACTTGTAAAGTAGCTCGGTCTTTTGGTTTGTCAAGCATTTACCTGCAATGTACACTCTGTAGTCCTTGTTCCACTTTGCTCAAACTATTTTCAAAGCAAATAAGTATAATTTAGTTTCACACACCACACGGTACCAAAAAATAAATGCGAAAAATTCCCAAAATAATAGTGCAAATACCTGAACATGTGGACTAGACTTTCTATCAAGGTAAAAATGTCTATCATTCAAATTCAAACAGACTATAGGAGTACGATCGCAATCAACAGAAAATCTCACCATAATTGTTCTTGCAACTTCATCTGGAGATTGCTTTTTCTGTACATCAATTTGTGTTGGTTCTAAAATTACTGAAACGGGAAGTTTTAAAGGTAAAAACATGGGTTGTTCGACGAAAGGCTTAATTTAGGTTTTTTCTTTTTTTGCAAATGGTTTGATCTTTTTTTCATGCTATCTTCCTTTATAAACAATCGTATTACAAATAAGTGAAAGGGTTTCTCCATCAATTGTTAACAACCGAAGTGCCAAAGATATGGAGATCAGTGATTTGTTGCTGCTCTATGGGGCGAAATACCTAGGGTAAATAAGCTTATGTTTGAGAGGAAATTTTATTCTTTCATATCATATGTAATACCCATATAAGATTCGGGTCACAAAAACTATTCGTATTCAAACCAATTTATAGAGTAACTACGGTAGGCTAATATTAAGTATGGTTGAGGGATAAACTTGGAAAAAAAAAATGAAACTTTAGAAACTTTGATGGACAACCGATTTTGTCCGTCAACAACATTTGACTTAGAAGTTGTCTGTATACAATGCAAAATCCAAACGTTTGGATTTCTATGGGGATAAGCCATAAATAATAATAATATATATCGTGTTTAATATGTACTGAGAGTATGTAAGTATTAAATGTAATATGAAATGGGAATACACAGATACCATACCATGAAGCACACAAGAAAAAACATGAAGGATCATGTATAACTATTGTGCCAAAGGTGTATTTATAGATTATAGGCAGATCCCATGACGTGTTTAAATATGGGCATGGCACATATTGGATGTGTCACCGTATCTTTCGTGCATGGTATCAGTTTTTTCAAATGACATAGGTAATGGACATACTCAGTTCGGGAAGGAATTTTCAAAAATTTGTGGCCTCAAGCGCAGCTTTGCCTACTTTAACAGCAGGGCCGGCCCTGCGTGCAAGTTTGCACATCCAGTCTTTTTAAAGAACTGTTTTTTGGGGACTACTCAAAAAATGGGGGGACTACTCTCAAGTTTTTGGGGTGGTTATTAGTAGTAATTTCCAATCACCCCTTATCTGATTTTTTTTAAATACCTACTTTACCCTTAATAATAAACTTAGTTAGTGTGATGACTAATTAGTGTTAGTGTTATGGTTAGTAACTGATTAGTTAGTGATTAGTGAGTTATATTATTGGGATTGTTTTGTTATAACATTATTATTGAGAGATAAGAAGAAGAAGATGGGTGATATGAAGAAGAAGATGGGTGTAACCCAAAAATCTTTTTTTGAGTTTAGTAATTATGATTTGAGTGATTCATGTGATGATACCTCATCCTCAGAATCAGAACCCCCTTCACCTCATAGTGTATTTGTAAATACTTCTATGATCCGGAAATGAGTTATTTGTTAGATGATGAAAGCTTTTTGCCCCAAACTCAAGCTAACTAAACAAATAATGGATTTTATCAGCCACAACCTGAAGATGAAGTTATGGGTACTCAGGTATGCCTCATATTTAGTTAATGTAGCTTAAATTGTGCAAAAATTTGGCCAAACTCAAAATTTCTGGAAAAAAATCGGTTAGGTTAACCTAGTTCGGTTACCAAATTTAGCTTGCGAGGTAACCGAACCGTTCTTAATGTGTAGTTCGGTTACTAAATTTAGCAGACGCATGTAACCGAACTACATGTTAATGGCGGTTTTTTAGAGTTCGGTTATGTTTTTCCAGAACATGTAACCGAACTATTTTTATAGAGTTTACAGTGCATTATTCGGTTGAGTCGGTATCATCACTTTTGTTACCGAACTTTATGTTCTTTAATGTCGCAAAAAATATAAATACAACGTTTCTAACCGAACCTTCGATTTCGGTTTAGTCGATTTTTTCAGTTTCATTTCCGAACTTATACATAAAATCTAAAGATCGAGTTCGGTAAGGCTCCAATTTATTTCTGGAAAATACATAACCGAACTGTGTGTTCGGTAAGGTTGATAAAAAATTTACATTACCGAACTTGTAAGAATTTTTTTTATGGTATTGACGTTGTGCTATTACTTGTAGGTTCCATGTGATCCAATAGAACCAATGGAAAACCAACCTTCCCCAGTTGGTATTTTGTACGATGACACATCCCATCACTACATGAATGACTTGGTATTCAAAAATCCGGAAGATGCAAAGAGTTGGGCTAGACAACATGCACAAAAATACATGTGCGTATTAGTATTGAATGGGAGAGAAAGCAAAACTCGCTTTGAAATGGTTTGTGATAGAAGCGGGGATCCCCATAAAAGCAACAAGAGGAAGGGTTATGTTTATAAAGGAAAGAACAAAACTTTCTCAAAGAAGATTCCAAAAACACTCCAAAACAAACCTAAGAGTTGGTTTATGTGATTTATGCATCAAGAGAATAAGTTTTCCAACATGTGCAATAGCAAAAATTTGAGTCTCCAGAGAATAGTTCGGTTACCTAATATATTATGCTCTGCTAACCGAACAACTAGTTCGGTTGGGTGATAAAAACATGTCTTCACCGAACTTTTTTGTGAAGGCTCACACTCAAACTGAGCATATATACGATTCCAAAAACACTCCAAAACAAACCTAAGAGTTGGTTTATGTGATTATTGCATCAAGAGAATAAGTTTTCCAACATGTGCAATAGAAAAAATTTGAGTCTCCAGAGAATATTTCGGTTACCTAACATATTATCTTTTGCTAACCGAACTAATATCTTATGGATGAAGGCTAACTGCTTCAGGCTACAGAGTAGTTCGGTAACCAGTGAAAATGTTGCGAGGTAACCGAACAATGACTTCGGTTACCTGGTAGAATTTTACAGGTTACCGAACTATGACTTCGGTGACCAGGAATTTGTCACAGGTTACCGAACTACTAGTTCGGTTACAAGTTTAAAAATCGAAGGTTACCGAAAACCATACAACAAAAACCCAATAAAAATTGAATACACAAAGAAGGTTCTAAAACAAATATAAAATTGTTATACATACTAAACTACGAAATCCTTAAGTAATTGCTTAAAAAACATAAACATACCAAATTAAACTATACGAAATCCATAACTAAGATGTTTTTTTGAAACTAAAATCATACGAAATCACTAACGACCACTTTTACAACCCCTTTTGCCACCTTCTTGTTTACCACGAGTTTTGGGACGAACTTCTTCATCACTTGTGGTATCATCTCCTCGACCGGTTTCCTTCACACCGCGACTTGAACCTTCTCCTTGTTGTCGACCCATCTTACCACCTCCTTGTTTACCACGAGTTTTAGGACGAACTTCCTCATCACTTGGGGTTTCATCTCCTCGACTGGGTTCCTCCACAGCGCGACTTGAACTTCCTCATCACTTGGGGTTTCATCTCCTCTACCGGTTTCGTCCACAATGCGACTTGAACCTTCACCTTGTTGTCGACCCCTCTTCAGTTGCTTAGACCTACTTGGCTCCATCATTCTTTTAGTTATAAGACCTTCCCACTCCGTGTAGTAGTCGGTTTGTTCCTTAGTCAAGATCGGCTCTCCACTTTTGATTTTAGCCATCCATTTCTTCAACAATTTTGTACCCTATGCCACCTAATTCCAATTTTAATCACAAGTAAATATATTTTCCAATTTTAAACAACCGAAAAGTATAAGAGAAATAAATTTCTTACCACATTATCACATAACCTTTTAGCTTCTTCTCCACAAATATGCATCTCCTTAAGAGCTCTCTTAGCCTCCCTCTGCTTTGCCTTTGCCGCATCAGTCTTAGCTTGTTGTTCTTTATTTATCACAAAAGGATGACTAATTTCTTCATGGAACTCCATATAATCATCATCACATGCGACATATCTCCTTCAACAGGTACAAGGTCACCTCTAGGTAAGTAGTAGTCACCATATGCATTCCAATGTGCCACCGTAGGAGTTGGTTCATGTTTTGGCTCAAAATATTTCTCAGTGTTCTTTGTTCCACTAACCAGCAAAGTGAAATTTTCCTCCTCCACGTCGGGATCCATTTGGACGCAAGAAAGTTGTCCAAGTATTCTCCTTGGATTATATATTGCGTAGCCGTTAGGATACCAAATGGGCCCATAATAAGCGGTGTAGATAGAGTAACCATTATGATCATCTTCATCTACAGAGACATCATCGGGTACATGGTATGGGTGAAATACCACCTTATCCACCGTAAGATTATCCAATTCCTCCCCTCAAGAAGTCAACTGATCTTCTTTAGACTTCTTTTGTGCGGACAAAAACACCCATTTCCCTGATGTGGGTTGGTCATAGGGATAATTTGTCTTTTCAGAAGCCAATCCCAATGAAGGGAAGTGGCCGTAAATCTAAACCTATGCAAAAATAAGGAAATATTAACCACAGACAATACTAATTGAATTGGAAGCAGAAATTATAAGCGAATAAATTGCTAATTAACAATGTAGAAGATCACGTGGACAGGAGTTAAGTAACCTCCAATTTGATTACACTTAATCCTCGACCCTTTGTTCATCTCTTCTAGAACAAAAGCAAGTACCCCAGTGGCCCAAGACTAATTGTTCATCTCATCGATATTCTCTAAAATCTGTAGATACTGTGCATCCACCTTATTTCCAGAAGTGTCGGGGAAAATAATAGCTCCTAACTGATATAACCAATAAGCAGTGACATGGCTCCTAAGGGTCTCCATGTCCATCACCAACTTTCCTTTCTCCACCTTCTTTTTTGTCCCTCCAAGTGCTTCCTTCAACTTTACCAACTTGAATTTCTTCACCTTCTTCTTCAATGATCCATCTGCCTCTCTTGGATTATACTCATCTCCACGCTTAGGGGACTTCACAGAACGTCTAAACTCACATTGAGACTTTCTTGCATCCCAACCCATACATTTTTGAGCCAATACTTCCAGAGCTTCATAACTCATCGATGGGTTGTAGACTTCTCGAAGACATTTACCTTCCAATGGTAAGCCGGTGATTGAATGGCAATCATCGGGTGTAATTCCCATCTCGCCAAATGGAAGATGCATAGTATATGTCTCGGGATAATACCTCTCGAGATATGCGGATACGGAAACAACGTCAAACTGCTCTCCATAACACACATTCTTTAACCTTCGCTTGAAACTCGTCACACTCCAAAGAAAGATCCCATGTGGCCGCCTTTTGACGTTTAATAAGACGCACTGCATCATTATGATCCTACGAAAATAAAATAACACTATTAATACTTGACTACACATGTCCCAAAAAAATTAGTCTATTGTTAGTTAATAATGAACTTAAAGAATACCATTGTCGCATAGATCTTCGCAGCCCATGAGTGTTTGTAGCCAAACAATGTTGCCCCTCCATCATTTGGAGTACCATAAGTTGGGTCCACTGGTGGCAAACACAAATCTTTATGGGGAATGTGTGAGTATCTTTTGCTAGGCGGCTTCGGCTTCTTTTTCTCTTTAACAGGAACAATTTCTTGCTCTTCTTCATCATCATTCTCTTCATCCTATTCTTCATCCTCTTCATTGTCTCCCTCCTCTCCATCTTCTTCATCGTCTCCCTCCTCTTCATCCTCTTGTCCTTCTCTTTCTTTGTAGGGTCCTAGTTCTTCTTCCTCTAGATTTTCAACGTCTTCTCTTGGTTGTTCAACCTCTTCATTTCCTTGGTTTTCATTTCCTTGCTCTTCTTCATCATCATTCTCTTTTTCAATAACACTATCAGTTGTATTCTCCATCACCTCTTCATTGACATCTTGGATTACATCACGAACATTCTCTTGGTTGACTTCCGGTAACGAGCCCCCTCCATGTTTAGCATTTGTGGCACCACGTTTTCAGAAATTTAAATGTTTTGCTCCACGAGGGGTGGGAGTTTTAAAATCCTCATCTAGTTGTAGTCTCAATCTTTTTCCTTTGTTCCTAATGAAAAAAAACCAAAGTATTAGCTAAACATAAGAGAATATTGTGTTATCAAGTCAAATAGAACTAAAGAACACAACACTTGAAGTTAACAGACTATAGTTCGGTTACCAAAAAAAATTGCGAGGTAACCGAACTACATATTACAAAAGTTCGGTTAGCCATAAAAATTATCGACAAAACCGAACTCATTCTTAACTTTTGAAAAATTTAGTTCGGTTACGACACGTTTTTTTGCGAGAACACCGAACTAAATATTTCAAAAGTTCGGTTAGCAAGAGAAATTATCGACAAAACCGAACTCATTCTTTCAAAGGAAAAATTGAGTTCGGTTAAGAGAGATTTTTTTGCGAGCAGAGTTCGGTCACCAGATATTAGTCTATTTTTTGCGCGCACACCGAACTGTTCTTATTTTTGGAAGTTCGGTTAACAATTCTAGGGTTACACAAAAAATTCTCCTAGCCGAAATATCTACTGTAACTACCATTTTCAATGGGTTTTGATGATTCCTAATCGATTTCTTCAACAAATAACGAATTGAAAAGAATGGGTATGAAGGAAATTATGCGCGGATTTGCATTTCACTTGAATCGTACTTCTTGGTTGTTGTTAGATGATTGATTTTGCCTCTGAACGGTGCTTTAAGTTGTTTTTGAATTAGCAATTCTTTTGGGAGATTCACTATATGTGGGAGTCCCGAACTCAATCCTGGAAGTCTGGGTGTTTGCTTGGCACGCATTGCTTATGAAGATTGATTAATCGACGATGAAATTTTTTCGAATTGACGATTAATGTCTATGTTGACGAAGAAGAGGAAAAGAGGAGAAGAAGAAGAAAATGGAGAAGAAAAGAAAATAATCAGTTTTGAAACTAATTTTAAGTTTTAATTAGTGGGTTAGATTAGTGGGTAGTGGGTTAGATTAGGGTTAGTTATAACCTTAATTAGAATAAGGGAAAATTAGTCTTCCTAATCTTTTAGGACACCCCTTATAATGTAGGGTGGACATTGTTGGAAAATTTGGGTAAAAACGGAGGATGATAACAATAAAAGAAATTGTTGTACTCCAAACTTTCAAGGCTCATAAGATTTCTTTTAGACGATTATTTCTACCCTCCCAATATCAATTGGCGATTGCAACAGGTATGCGAAATAATGCCTTCAGGATACAATGAAAGCCCTACAACAGAGAAATTGGATTCAAGGTTTGCACCCCTTGACCCAATCAAGAACACACTAGAAAGAATTCTGATGATGCTTTTAGAAAGAGAGAAAACAGGTTGAATTGATTTAAGAGAATGGGAGAATACCTTCACTACTTATAGGGATATTCATGCCTATTGGAGATGCCTCTTCACTTCCAAAAGACACATAAGGTGTCTATTGGGAATGGTTGTCTTTATGAACCATCACACCTATTAAAGGTGTCCCTTCATCTCCAACTAACATCCATTGTGTTTATCCAACACGAGAATACTTCCCGTCATAGCGGCAAACCAAAAACAGAAAAACCATTTTATTTTCTAAGATATTGAAAATATCCAACAATCTCCCCTATTTTCAATAACCAAAAACATGAAAATAAAAATAAAACAAAACTTTTAAATCGAGTGGTCGCATCGCACAAGTGACTCGCTGCGTGAAAGTGGGATCAAGCCAACGTAGTTCAAGCACAATTGAGACTAAGCATCATCGTTGAAATTAACACATAAATGATAGGTATATTTTGGATTTGAACCTTCACTTAGTGTAAGAAACTCAAAGCCTTATCGAGATTCTATGGTGAACCAGTCTTGAACCAAGTATCCCTTATGATAAAACCGGAGTCTCCACACATATTGATTTCATAAATCATGTGTTCTGTAGCCAAGCACGTTAATGGCCATGTGCTTATATCCTTGATTCATGAGTCTTCTTTAGAGAACGGTCTTCTTCTCTTAGGAAACGGCCTGATTTCCATACTCATATAGGTAAGTCTCGAAGGTGTTTCTGCGATACACCTTTTACTAATCACAAACTCATTAAGGATTTACATCCATCCTATTTTCTTGCAGAACCCAGTACTAATTAGAAATGGGAAGTTTTATATTAGTGCTCTGTAATCTACATCCATAACTTGTTGGTACCACATTGAACCTTGTTTATCTTTTTCAAAACATAGGTTGGGTTTCTGCTATGGGAGATCAACCTTCCTTCACAGACCTTAGTCCCATTTCTTTATACTTCATTGAAAATATTTCCTTTGGGAGACTTTCCATAAATATGTCTGCCAAGTATTTCTCTGTTTCAATGGCTAACTGCAATTACTCCTTTCTTGAGTAATTGACTTACCGTTCAATGTACAAGACTTGTATGTCTTGACCTTTCATTATAAGTCTTTGTTAGAGACGTTATAGATCATAGCCTGATTCACAATTAATCAAGACCGCTTAAGATGGCTTCTTCCAAAAATAGGATCACAAGTTAGGTTCTAAGCCATTCATCCACATTAATTGCATCTACTCATGCAATCAATTCTGAAAACATTATTAAAAATGTTCCTATTTGATTTTACAAAATGATTGTAACTTCTCTAGTGATCCTAATTAACATTTACGGTTAATTCACAAGAAGTCATTATAGACTTGGATACACTAGAGGCATAGAAAATTTGTAGGCAACTTACTTGCTATTTCAACAAGCACATTATTACGATGAGTAACTCCTCTACTCATGTCAAATCTTCTACAAATTTGTACCCAAAAACATAGACAATGTCTATTTAACATTTTGCATTATGTAAATGTCCATAATTTACGCATCGGTAATATCGTAACACCTCATCGTTGGATATTTGATAAGCCGCCCAATCTTCCAATACGTTACATATTAAGCCGGTATTCCACCCCTTTCGATATTATTTAAGACATGTCAATTTTCAAATTTTGGAACCAATAATTCTTATCCCAAGAATTATTCTAATGTTGTAAAATTGTTGTCTCAACAATTATCGGCCAATTCCCGATACTAGAATTGTCATATAAGTTATCCCTTCCATGTTATGGCATTTTTTAGTAAAGAAATTTATGCACATGAAAATGGAACCGGTATAACACAGTATCCAAATGATACACACATTTCATGACCAATGTCAATTGTCATAAAGATCTACTGCTAGTACAAATAGTACTTTACCACCACAATCACGTGTACCGGCTACTACCCAAACTTCGGTAAAAACTTAGTCCACCCACTATTTTAAAATCAACGAACCACAATTGTTCAAATATGAATTCCTTACAATAGTGTAGATTGGACTGAACAGTTTTAGTTACATATGCAACTCTCCACTGTTTCAGTGAATGGGAATTTCATAGCCTTTAAATTCTGAGTGCTGCCTGCAACATGCAATTTTATTAACATGCCATAATAAGTTAATAATTTCCAGCCAAATGAATGCCGCAAAGTCATTCATGAACTTCCATTCAGAATTTTGTTGCTAGAAACGCAAGGCTTATCTTAGCATGATTTGTTGACCACGTAGAAGTTAATCCAACTAAATCACGCTGGTGCCAAGTTTGAAAAAATTGCACACTTTCATCCCAAGCATTAATGATCTTCTGATCAGGCTTTACTTCACCCTCACTGGGTCCATTGATCAAACTTTGGTGACAGAAAGTTTCCGATCATCCACGCATGATTAATAACTCTGTTCTTTGAATTTCATTTCAGTATTGTAATTGAAATGACATTTCCTTACAAGAGTTATGTCTCTTAGTTGGAATCAGATCGGATAGACAAAATCATCAAACAGAGAGGAAGTAACCGTTTTCATTCAATTTTCTTATCAATGTATTGAAGAACACACTTGTTAACTGCTGCCATTTAATGTGTCGTACCTTGGAAAGTGGTGATCTTAATCCATGCACATACACAATAATAATTTATTCATTTAATAGTAATTATGTACTAGCCTGACTACAAATGATTAATTCACACACAAAATGGCAAAATCAAAACGACATAACTATTTCCCAATCATGTATTCACAAGGAAGATGACATGATGATTAGATTATGAATAATCAGTTCACCATTTTGAACCAGTATGTAAACCAATTATGCACATACACTATAGTTAACTCATGGCTATATCATGTATGTAATTCTCGGAATCATTATCACCAATCCAAATGTTACATCACTAAAACATATTCCGCAGAATTAAATAATACATTTGGAAAGACAAACTTATCTGTGGGTTTTTCCTTTTACAGTGAACGTGTGAGAAAGTCCCTTTTCCAAAATCGGTATTTTGAATGGGACCAGATTTCATACTGACAGACCACCAGTGATATTTTCGCAGCAATGTCATTCCATTTTGTTTCGTTTCTCTTTCTCTTCCAGTCTCCCAAATTACAACTGCTGTAACTCTTCACCCTCCTTCGTCGAAGAATAATCGTCTAAAACTGTTGGAAAATTTGGGTAAAAACGGAGGATGATAACACTAAAAGAAATTGTTGTACTCCAAACTTTCAAGGCTCATAAGATTTCTTTTAGACGATTATTTCTACCCTCCCAATATCAATTGGCGATTGCAAATTATGCGAAATAATGCCTTCAGGATACAATGAAAGCCCTACAACAGAGAAATTGGATTCAAGGTTTGCACCCCTTGACCCAATCAAGAACACACTAGAAAGAATTCTGATGATGCTTTTAGAAAGAGAGAAAACAGGTTGAATTGATTGTGAAGAATGGGAATACCTTCACTACTTATAGGGATATTCATGCCTATTGGAGATGCCTCTTCACTTCCAAAAGACACATAAGGTGTCTATTGGGAATGGTTGTCTTTTATGAACCATCACACCTATTAAAGGTGTCCCTTCATCTCCAACTAACATCCATTGTGTTTATCCAACACAGAATACTTCCCCGTCATAGCGGCAAACCAAAACAGAAAACCATTTTATTTTCTAAGATATTGAAAATATCCAATAGACATTTGTATCACAAAGTAATCCTCCACCTTTTTTGAGTAGTCCCAAAAAAAATCGTTATTTTTAAAATACCTTATCCACTCACTTAGTTGATATTTTCTTTTGCACATTTTAATCGCAGACTCGTACGAATACGATCTGCTCAGCAAGTGGAATACACGTATTTAAAGCGGTGGATTTTCAATCCATCAAATAATGTTTGTGTTCCTTTGTTTTTCCTGGCGAGATTGGGGTATACCCAATAAGACAAAATATGGTCATTTTGAAGTAAAAGAGTTTACCCCTTAACCAAATATTTTCAAAATGGCAAAAATGCCCTTTTATAATTAACACTAAAAAACTGATTAGGCTAATTAATTGAGTTTAGATAAAAATTTTGAAAATGAAAATTCAGTAGATTAAACCTTTAGTCCGTCTTGTGAGTTCGATTAAGACAAAAAATTTGGTTTTCAAAAATGTCAAAAGTCGGCAAGGTAGAAGTTTGAATAAGGTGTCGGCTATATATGGCCGGCATGGTCTTTGTTTGAATAAAATGCCGACCAACTTTAGCCGGCAAGGTATTTAAATGAAGAACATGCCGACTTTATTTTTTTTTTGACACACAGGAGATGGCTATTGAAAAATATTAGTCGGCAAGGTATATAAAAAAAAAACCCGCCGGCTGGTGAAAAATACCACGCCGGCTGTTGAAAATACCATTCCGGCTATATTTGGCCGGAAGGTATTTAAATGAAGAACATGCCGACTTTATTTTTTTTGACACACAGGAAAGGGCTATTGAAAAATATTAGTCGGCAAGGTCTAAAAAAACCCCGCCGGCTGTTGAGAAAAATACCCCGCCGGCGGTTGAAAAACCCCTCCGGCGGTATAAGCCGGCAAGGTCTTCAAAAAATACCCTGCCGGCTGTTGAAAAAATTTAGAGTCGTCGTCATGGATGTTATGAAAAGTCGGCAAGATATGCATGTTACGACCTTGCCGACCAAAAACACAGAAATCATAATTTTCGATTTCCAACCTAACATAACAATCAATCACACAACACAATGATGGGTTTGAGTTTAAACATCATTTATAGTCTTCTTTTTCATTTGGTAGAGTCAACAATTTTTTGGAAAATCAAAGTTGAAGATTTTTATATGGCTTTGGTTGATGGAAGATGAAGATGAAGAAGAAGAAGAGAAGATTAAGAGTTGTTTAGTTTTTTAATTTTAGGGTTAATGAAATTAAGAAATGAGTTTATTTTTAAGATTTAATTAGTTTAAGGGTATTAAAGTAAAATCACCCTTTTTAATAATGACACACTATGTCCCCTTGAAATTGGGTATACCCCAATTAATCTGGGTATACCCCAATCTCGCTTTGTTGTTTTTTTGCTAAAACTCGTCACACAAAAGTGACTCATTTTTGTGTTACATTTTTATAATTGAGCGAGCTCCAAAGGTTTTGAATAATAAACCATTGGACATACATATTTTGGAATTTTAAGCTACATCTTGTTTGTTAGATCTTGACTCGCAATATGAATTCGATGAGTCAAATGTTTGACTGTTCGATTTTTCATTTATTTGCAACTGTTTGAGTCAAGTATTATTTTGTATCTGATTTGTTAGATTAGATATATGGCCGACTCGATTTAAAAGTTATTCATAAATAGCCAAATTCAGATTCAGACGAGTCACTTGGTTACAAGAAAACGTAATAATAAAAAAAAAAAAAAAAAAAGATTTCAGATGAGTCGCTAGGATTCCAACAAGAATTTCCTTTTCTTTTGGGAATCTGAAATCATGGTAGTTGGATTTTACCAATTCTATAAAAATTGATGAAAAAATGGAAAAAAGAAAAAGAAAAGACCCCTCACAAATTCGTGCACTTTTCCCCAATGAGCTCCGATTCATTGATTCCCTTCTCCGTCTGTCCAGAATTTTTGTTTGGATTTTCACCATTTCTTCCTCAGATCACACTTATTGAGCTTATTAGTTTTAGTTACTATGAACAAGAATCTCATTCATGCACCAATCTTTTTCATATCCCCCGCCAAATCATTGTTTTAACTAGAAAATTAAAAAGTCTATTTTAGAGATATAAAAATATATATATATACAATATGTTATTATTGTTAATCTCTAAATTTTATTTCATTACATTTCCTTGAGCTTTTGTTATCCAGGGAATCATTTGAGATGGTGGGGGAAACTGGGCACTATAGATCACGTACAAGTTCCATGTTTCTACAGAAAATACTATGGTTCTGTCTTACTAGATATTGAATGTGATAAGCAAACAAAGCCAGTGACGTGTTAGCATAGACAAAACGAGTTTTGGACTCCGGTTAAATACCATAAAGTCCAATTCAAACCAACGGCGGTAAGTGGTTATTATTAATGGTTGATATTAATAATCTTGTAATTGTATGTGAATCAGTAAATGCATCTCTTGTTTTTCAACTTACTAAATTCATCAGCCTTTCTAGATTAAAGTGTTGGGATGGTTTACCACACCAAATAACATTACAAACTCCAGATGAACACTTGCGTACATATTTGCATATCCCAAATTTCACTTTCCCCAAGCATATGTGGTGAACCTCAACTGATTGTCCAACCTTCAAACGAATGCTTTCTACTGGATAACAATTGACCGCGTGTGCATGTTTGCACATCCAGCCATTTTAATACCTTATCCAGTCGCTCTAGATATTTTGTTTAGCACACTCGATCACGATTTTTTTTCCTTTTTCCTAAAAGCGGTGGAAGTTTCAACAAAATCTGTAGGAGTAAAAATATGTAACATACACGTATCGAAAGATTAAGGCAAAAGTAGTATAGTTAGGTGCAACTGCCTCTAGGAAATAAGACCTTGCTAGCTCTTATCCTAACTAGTCAGCCCTAAGGGCATTATTGTAACTTGTGTACATCCCTACCACTTTATAAGGGAAAGAGAGAGATGTTTGTGGGGGGTCTTCTTCTTCTTCCCACAACCTAGAGCTTAACAAGAACTCTATTCCCATTCATGGAGTTTGTGTGTAACACTTCCGATCGTAGTGAAATCCGTGGATGTAGGCTTCATTAATGGCCGAACCACGTAAAAAACCCCTGTGTTCATGTTTACTTTGATGCACTTTTCTTCTCACTTGTTGGTAGATCTTAATCTTAGGTGTTAAGTTTTGTTAGGTGTGGTTGTTATATTTTTAGCAACTACATTCTGGCGCCGACTAAGGGGACCGAGAGTCTCAAACCTGTAGTCTTTAGCTTAGAAGTAGTTCCAGTGAAGTTAGTGCTGATCTACTGACTACTGAGTGTTGAAGTGTGAAGGGTAAATATGGGCTTTATCAAAAGAAAGCTATCTCCAGACAACAAGCAGGCGACAAAACTGAGGGGAGAAAAATTGGAAGTTCTGTATGTGAAAGCACAGACGAGTATCGAGAGAACTTAAACCAGATTGGAAACAGAGATACCATCAACGAAGAACAAATCGAAACAAGATAAATCTTCTTCCTTATCTTCCCTTTTATCTTGTTTTTAAACATTGACATTTGAAAGTTTCAAGTTAAAAGATTCTCAAAAGGCGTTTTATAAAACCTAGGGTTGTTCTTGAGCAAAAATTGGATTTTCTTACAAACCCTTTACTCGATTTCTGTTTTGATGTGAGATTTACTGTCAACAGAGCTCGTTTCGCAAACCCAATCGAGCTATTTTTGAAAATATTGAATAACGAAATCTTTAGATGATTTGGGGAATTTTCCGATTTGTTTCAGCCGAGGCTTTCATGTCTTATGTCTTGAATTGAATGATACAGATGCTCTTCTCGGCTATTCACTCAATTGATTTGTTGGTGCAGCGATTCTCTTAGCCACGATGTGGATTCCGTCTCTAGCCATAACCGTCAGGAGTCACTGGAGGATGAAATCCGTGAAATCGCCATCAACTTAATCGGGTCTCAGCAACTGAATTCGCAGGATATTTGTCACGGGACAAGCTGCCACAGTTGAACAAAGCTTTGGTTAGCTCGTTCAGATCATCATTATCTCGTCAATTTCCGCCTCGGATGAATTCCAGATTATAAGCTGCAATCGGCATCAGGTCGGCTACTTCAGTAGAATACATCTCGAGCTCAGTCTCAAGAGTCAGATTCAGGACTTCATCAAGTTACTCGTGTCTCAGCATTCAGCCTCGGAAGAGATCATCATCTGGACCAAACATTACAGCTCAATCAAACTTTTTAACCATGTCGGTTCATAGCATCAATCTCGGGTATGGCCATCTCTGGGTTCATCGGCACATATCCAATCAATGACCAACTCGACCAAGTCTGTTCATAGCATCAATGGGAATTGCAGCAACTCAGCTTCGTGTAATTCCACATCGGGGCGAATCAGTTAACTTACTCGGATTAAAATCATCTCGGGCCAGGTCACATCGGGCAGGTACTCGAGTAACTGATCGGAACAATCACATCGGCCATTCACCTGCAACACTTAGCTCGGGTCGGCTGATTTCATATCGGGGAAAGGTGAACCATATCGGTCGTAAGCGATGCCGCAGATCAACTCGGTAAAGTTGAGTCGGATCGTTCCAGAATAACACATCTCCATCGGGTTCTTCCTCTATAACATGGAACAATCTTAATTCCTTATCTATGATTTTACAAGTTATGGTTTTGAACAATGACTACTATTTAGAACCTATTCATATAATAGCTATTGGCTTAGTCAAATGGAACCCACCTAAGAAAGCATGAATAATATTTGAGAAATTAAATCGTACAAGTTTGGCATGCAAATATGAGTTGATTTTACTACCTGTATCTATGAATTACAAGTTTTCTAACTTGGCTTAATATCTAGTCATCGTGAAATACCGCTGTCGATCCATGTTTATTCGCTATGAATTCCAGCCTTTCATTTAAGTAATCTCATTACCACCCCATCGAACCTGAAATTGCACTGGACTTCTTAATAACACAGCAATATGATTGCTTAGATTCGTCACCCTAACTGTCACCATGCTTAATTCTTCAATGGACTTTCATTTTACTTGAGAACATCGCTTATCTTCAAATTTATGTAGTGTTAAAATTATATCTTAACCAGAGCATCCGTACAATTTTGTTTAAGGATATTATTTGATATGTAGAATCCTTGCTCACCCGAACCGTAAGTTGCACGTACACCGATTGAGAAGAAAAATAATATTGGCAGTACAAGTGCGAGCTTGAGGTGATGAGATGGCCTCCAAGCTGTCAGGAAGGAAATACACTACCCATCATCGGGAGAAGAACTGCACACCCGACCAGCTTGGACTCACATACGCTCCTTGCATTGGATCATCTTGGATCACCATGTCGAACATTATCATCTCGGGAACGCTTCAGACTCCATCTCTAACTCAACTCCAAAGTTTTATCGGGAGAACCTACTAGAATCGTGTAACTGAATGAGGTAGCTATGCAGTGAAGGATGTTAACCCATGGATAGTTACGAGTCGCAACAACATCAATCACTCAGACGCAGGAGTAAGGATCGTCGAAGAGCTGTCACCTGCAAAGGTGCAGGCCATGGCACCAGCTATCGAAAATAAAAGCTAAGTGTCACCTTTATCCAACGCTTGGTTTATTCAATACAGCACGTATAATGTTCGAATTTTCTCATTGAGATGCATAACTGTCTTGGTTTATTACTTTGTACATAACTGTTAAAACCTGCCTGACTTGAAATATTTTGAAAACCTTAAGAACTAAGTTTTTGGCTTGACTTTGGAGGAAATATAGAAATGATGACGGGAGTGAAATCTCGTTAGCTGTGTATCGAACCTTCAGCATAATCACCATGGAGGAATGCTATTATGAACAACTACTTCGGACCAACCATCTCGTCCAACTCCAGACTGGAAAATTCAGGGTAACTACGGATAAGAGTCACAAGACAGTTCGAGGATTGCACAAGCCATCTTTGTCCTCAGTCCCAGATAATTCATCTCGATACAACAGATCGGGCGACATACCACCTCTAAACTTTTGATTCCAGTTGATTATTGCATACATAATATACTCCTATGAACATTATCAAGCCATGAGAATCCCTTAAAGTGAACTTAGGAATTCGACACGTAACTCAGTCTATCATTGTCACACATACCTTCGTGCCTTGTTAGATATTCGAGAATATTATTAGCGTGATACTTGTTTAAAGGAGATAGGGAACACATATCATACTGGATTTTAATGTACACTTGCACATTATCGTGAATGCTACCTAAGCTTTTCCCGAGCATTGACATTTGTTGAGTTGATACCCACAGTCCTTGGATTCACCATAGTTTTCTTTATCATTTTTACACTGTATTAATTATTAGTTAGATCCTAACGATGTAATAGATGTTTAAGTTGAGCAGCACGTGTTAATATTTCTTGTATACCAAATGATTGTGTACATGACTAGGTTTGACCCTAGTATATGCCTAAACAGTCCTAGGTAGCCATTCCACCACTTATTTCTTGTTATGAGTCGGAAAACCAGTTCTCAATATGTAATCGTCTTTATAAGAAGAACAAAATAACATTCGTGACCCATTGGGGAAGTATGAGAATCTTCTGCACTTCGATATTTGGATAAAATGGATTCTTGTTATTTAATATGATGGTATGAATTTCTTCATTTCCAGCAACCAGGATTTAAGAATTTTAGAGTTTAATTGAATGCCTATTGGATATGTGTTGACATAAGGGAAAATTTCAGTTAAGATGCGATCTGTATAGCTAAAATAAGTGATGTTGAGTATTGCAGATAATAATTACATTATTCGTAAATGCTGCCTAACATGATTTGTTTACGCTTGAAATGCTACCTCGTGATCCCTCCACGATGCTTTTTTTGCATTACATTCATTGGACTGGTACCCACAGTTCCTGGGTTCATCATAATTTTCCTTTTCAATTTAGTCATTGCGTTGTTATTAGGTAGACTGTAACGATGTAGTTCTACTAAGACTAGTTACGATTGAGATACTCATACTCATGTTTGAATTGAACGTCAAGATGCCATCAGTATTTTCTTAATACATTAAACAATTGGGTGTATGTCTAGCTTGACCTTAGTATGTGACCAAGCAGCTTTAGGCAACTACTTGATGGGAATAAACCTAAACATTTTGATTGAGATTTGAAAATCGGCTATGTATACGTAATCATCTTTATAAAAGTGAACTGTCGGAGTGCATGACTCTTCTTTTTCTCAGATTCACCCCACAGTTACTTTATTGGATCCACAGGAAATTTGGAAGGTCGATGAGGAGACTCTAATCGCCTGGAGAATGTACACATTGAATGCATGACAGAATGATCCAGTTCGTTTAAGTCTGCAAAATTCATTAGGATATGCCAGTCGGACTATGAGCGACAATCAGTCATCTCGGGACAAAGCAATGTACCTGCGCCTACTCGTGTCAGTTCGTATCGGGGCATATCCAATCTATTTCGGGTCTTAGCAGTGAACACTTTGTCGTTACGAAGGACCAACGAGATATCGGACTGATCACATTACCGATTCCAGCTTGCAAGGCACATCAATTTATAAGCGACACCTAAGAAGGGGAGAATCCTTTCCCTCTTGTTTCTGGATCTTTAATTACTGATAGCTCAAGTAACATCTGCAAAAACTTTTGAGAAAATTCGGAAAAAAAACCTCGGGAAATGGAGGCGAATACAGATGAATGCAGACATAATGCTGTTTTTGAAATACAACCACATTTAACATGATACGTTTAGTTTCCTTAGCCTATTAAGCGTGATAGATGAACTAACAAAATGATCATGTGCCTCGAGTTTTTAAATAGTTACGAGCTGACATACCTAGTGGCATGCTATGTCTAGTAAAATTGCTAGAACCCGATACCAATTTCACATACATTTTTCTGTTCCGCTATGCATTCATTGATATGTCTAACATGATAATGGCACTTAGACAAGATGGCTTCGTATGCCATACCGGTGTTGTATTTTGTTTTAATATGTTATCACTCGAGGCAGCATAACAATACCAATCTTTGTTAAAATTGAAGCAGGATGCCTGAATATCGTCTAGTATTTTTTGTAATTTCTAACTGTGGCTGAACATCCCAGGTACTGGCTGGAACCACGTGGAGAATCCGACAGGGAACCTCGGGCGTAGTGAATTTCAGTTCTGAGCATTGCAATCAGTTCTCTTACCATGAAAACAAATAGCTAAGCGTTTCTCATCTCAGAAATTTTATCTGGCGTGTCAGAATTAATTGAATGATGATGCAAATATGGTTTTTCAAGTCTCGAATTCGTATTTCTGAATGCTTAGCCTTATAGAGTTGCACACGCCACAACTTAGCATGTTGTGTCGTCATACACAAGTCAAATTCTTTTCATCGTATAACATGCTATGCCTGTTGTAGAAAACGCTTCTATGAAATGTTTTGAACTGATTTATCCTTGGGATCTTCCGTTCTCGGGTCATCCAATGGAATGGCCCGAGATGGTCTAAATGTTTTGATTCCAACCAGAGCGGTCGAATCGAGGTCACCACTACACGAGACATTGGTGACTAAATAACCTGGGGGACGCCTGGGGTTGTTAATGTGATGTAAATTAACACGGGTCATTTCGTACTCAGGTCGTCAAACGGAACGATCCGAGGTGATCTAAGAGCCCTGGACGGAGCCAGGAGCTATGCGTCTAATGGTCTTTTCGAACCCGGGGCGATGGCATTGTGCAAGTGCTGGGGCGACTTACACTCGACGGGCTATTCGAACTCGGGGCGATGGCAGTGTGCAAGTGCCAAGGTAGTCTAAGGGACCTGGTGGTTGGAAGCCAGTGGCCGATTATCGAGGCACGAGTACTCGACATTCGAGCATACAACATTGCTCCCATCGCAAGTGGCCGAAATCACTTGCCCAAGACAGTTAATTGATAACTCCTTGGGGTATCGGGCCAATAGAATCTTAGGAATGACCAAGTACCCTACCACTGGATCAAAATGACGGTGATGAGATACCTCAATCGGGACATGACATTGGGCCCGATGACCCTCCTTGTTGAGCGTGTTCGACAGATATGGAATATTAACTAATGCCTACTTTGAGATGATTAGTATTGCAGGAAAACGTGTATGCTAAGACTATGAACGGTCATGCATAACTTTGGAAGTGGGCTGAACTTTGGCAGTGGACTTAACTTATCAAGTGAAAGTGGTACTTGAAGGATTCATATGGAAACAACACTAGTGGGAGCACTCACAGAAGGACGCAATGTACATCAGTAACAGGGGCAACACAATGGCAACGACAGACCTACCGGGTTATCAGCGTGTGAAACTTGAATAGCATGAAGTTCGCAAATAGTCAAATAACAGAGGCTGCGGGTAAACACAATAGCTTCAAAAGGATAACACAAACTGAGCTAAATATAGCCCGGGGGCTATATTACATGGGCATAGAAACTACACGAGAAAGAATAACTGTCTTGGTTATGATTACGATCAAGAATGGTGGGCAAAAAAAGCTATGGATCCAAGGGGCAACGAGCCGCTAACAAACCAATTAAAGGAAACAACAAGATTACGAAGTTTCTCGAGTTTCTGAATCATACTAATGGCAGCAGCAACAAACCGTACCGTATCGACATCTCTAGCAGCAACGAAGGTCACGAGCAAGGATACAGTTAAGTTACAAGGTGAATGATATGGACTTCGTCGTCAACAGCGAGCTAAGGCAGGGTCCCCGAGTAATGTATGAGTATAGCAGCAGCTAGTTCTTTCGTGGCATGTCTAAGTATAGCAGAGCAACACACCCGAATGCTTGAAATTACCAGATGGACTTCATCGGCAACAGCGAGCCAAGGCAGGGGCATGATTGTTGTCTCGAGACTACACAAATGAATAGGGGCAAGTACGCGTACTAGGATGAAGCAGATTGTATTCCTTTGCGCAGTCCCTTCAACAACAATCAGATAATCACAAGATTGATGCAAGAAAAATGCTTTGGAGGATCGACACGAGAACACCCTCATCGTTTGAAGCAAACCGAGGATGCTAAGACTGTCAGCCGATTATCAAAAAAGCTAAGTACCATCTACCACGATAAATTGTCCTATTGTGTATTTCACTTGTTGATTCATTCACATAACCATAACGACCACAATAAACAGACACCCGACAATTTGACATGCCACATTGATAGCTTGAATTAGCCCTGCGTGTCTTTCTACTGTGGATACATGATGTGTCATGAGCATGCCTAGCAAACAGTATTGCAGAAACCAAAATGATCGCTCACATCTTTACAATTGCATAATAACATGCTTGGCTATAGAAATGCTACATATAAAGTACCACCTCTTTCGTCTTAAATATTAAATGCGAGCTTCTCGGGGCTTATCACGAACCTGGTGCAAGGTAGTCAAGACGGAAAACCTTTGACAATATGACAGTAAGGTACAAAGCCTACAGCTTTGTGTTGCTCTTTCATTTTGAACTTTATCAACCAGTACATATCTTGATTTAACTCTATGAAAGCATGCTGAAACATTGAACGTGAATAGTATTCCGTGACTGTCCTAACCTGCGGACAATCTGTTGGGTCTTTGTCGCTTGATTCGCTGTGATGCTTATGCTAATATTAAAGTTTTTGAATGTGTATCATAAAAGGTGCTTAAGGTATAGCAAGTGCCACTTCCCCTCATGAATAGCAGGTAGCCTCGTTCCTGTAAAGAGCTTCAAAAAATGATGATTGGACAAGAACTGGCGACAACTGAACCAGACAAAGTTTGATCACTGACCACCAAGCCGTGATCGCAACAACTTTCAACATGAAGAATGCATGACTAGACTATCTCGGGGATAATCATCTCGGGAATGCTGCACACAAAAGTTTTGGAGGTTATCTTGAAGGAGGCTTTGACGATCACCAAGGGATAACTCGGGGCAAATATAGCAATCCACAATTGGTAGTGGAGACCAGCCAGTACGATGGAGTTACAAGGAATATCACGGAACGAAGACAACAGTCAGCAATGAACCAAGAGTTGCCTTGAAACTTCGCACAAGAATAGGGGCAAGTATGCATACTGCAGACTCAGTATGTATTCTTCTGCTCAGCAACAATGTAAATCCATGAAGCCCACGACAACGTTCATCCGATGCATCACTAAGTCGAAGTTATCAACTTACCCAAACAAAAAGACCCACAACGGAGGCAGACACCACCAGATTTGCATCAGAAAAGGAATCCAGTTAAAACCGAGAAGAGCAACTCAACATCAGAACTTCCCAACAAGAATGCAACATGGAAATTATAGCCAACAGCACCAAGAGAGTTGTTTACCACCAAAGTTAGACATATTTGAATAGTCTCTTCGATTCTTGGACCCTCCGTATTCAGCTGTATTGAATGTCTTGAACAAGGGTTAAAGCAGCTGTCCCGAAGAGAACTGCTAACAACGAGGAATTTGAACTCCAGATGCAAGCTTAAACAGAGCCAGAAGTATATCCAAGAATTTCAAATCAACCAAAGTGAATAAATCTTACAAGACGAGACACTTGACGCCGAGCCGATATAACATCACGATTTGAACTCGTCTACAATATCGAAAAAAGCCAGAGCCGAGTAAAGAGGAGATAAGAACACGACATCGAGCACAGTTAAAGTATACGAACCAATCGAGAAGTACGACAAGATCAGGACCAAAAACAGTGAAGCGCCTAGCAGTGAGGCGTGCTACTTGGAAGCCCATATTCAACAACTAACAGCCCGACGTAAAACCCAAGTCGCTACAAGTCGATAGTCCACTAACAACCAGTTTGGATAACACAGAGAATTAGTAAGCCAAGTCCTGAAGCAAAAGCAACAACAACGCAGACGCACGATCCGAAGGATTTTCTTAAGGATTGCTCTACGATCAAAGCTCAAGAAAAGGGGCATAAATGTAGGAGTAAAAATATGTAACAGACAAGTATCGAAAGATTAAGGCAGAAGTAGTATAGTTAGGTGCAACTGCCTCTAGGAAATAAGACCTTGCTAGCTCTTATCCTAACTAGTCAGCCCTAAGGGCATTATTGTAACTTGTGTACATCCCTACCCCTTTATAAGGGAAAGAGAGAGATGTTTGTGGGGGTCTTCTTCTTCTTCCCACAACCTAGAGCTTAACAAGAACTCTATTCCTATTCATGGAGTTTGTGTGTAACACTTCCGATCGTAGTGAAACCCGTGGATGTAGGCTTCATTAATGGCCGAACCACGTAAAAAACCCTGTGTTCATGTTTACTTTGATGCACTTTGCTTCTCACTTGTTGGTAGATCTTAATCTTAGGTGTTAAGTTTTGTTGGGTGTGGTAGTTATATTTTTAGCAACTACAAAATCAACCCAATTTAATAATGTCAGTTGTAATGTTTGTTTTTGACTCATGCAAGTGTGGGACCGAGTCAGAATGACATTTGCTGCATGTTTGTTGTCATGTCATGCTGTTTGTTTTTTAGTTATAGAAGGAAGGATCTGATTCGCTACATAAATCAGACCTCACCTAATTCATTATTTGTAGATGTTGAGTCGGGAATAAGAAAATCCTAATTTATGGAACCATATTACTGATTCGAATATTTTTGAGTCAGTTGAAATCAATGTTCTGAAAACCGGCTCGGACATCGAACCAGAAAAATTACTGGGTCAAGGGTCAATGGGCCAACCAGTGGCTAACCCAGATTCACTGGGTCATATCAAAACTAATATTTTTCTTCCTCCCCTCTTATACGTGTGTGGTGTGGTATTTTTTTTTGATTTTTTTATGAACATGTACGTGTCTAGTGTTTTAAGCAAGCACGTTCTATTCACAAACCCACTTGTCCCACATGGTCAAACAAAAATACAAACCGTGAATCCAAATTGAAAAGGGAGAAGTAGGGTTATCAATCTCCCCGTCTCCTTCTCTATTATCTCTGTCTCCCTCTTTTTCAACTCTCTGCAAGAAGTTTGTTCTTCTTCTTTTATTTCTTTGTAACCAATTTCCCTTTTGTAAACTATTCTTATATGGATGTTAGCTAAATCAATTTTATAATTAAATCATGATGTGGGTGTGTCTGATTTTTGATTTGAAGTTATCTCCATGTACTTTGAATGATACGCTGGAATGGTAAAGATTCACAAGAATATATCAAAAAATCTTTTTTGATGGATTTTAGATTTTGTGAAATGTAATGATACAGGGACGACTCGGCTGTTAGACCGTGCTGGGTCAAATGGGTCGGACATTGAACCGTCCGGGTTTTCCGGTTTTTGATTTAGAGAACGTTTTTTTCTAAAATTGCTGGGTCAGTGTTGAATCGTACCGGAAAGGTGACTGGGTCACGGTTTCTCGGGTCCGACCGGCCGGGCCGGTTTTCAGAACACTGGTTGAAATAGGTTTGACTAAAAAAATTATTATATGGAAAAAGTAAATATATTCTAACCAAAGTTGGTCTTTTTTGGGTTTTACCGGATTGCATATATAGTCTCGAAATCGGAGGTGTAAATTAATCAATCTCATCGGTAAGAGCAAGGGCTATGGGGGTTGAGAGTCTCTTTCAAAATGAAAGAGTTCACCAAATTTAATCAAATTAGGTGCTACTATGGGTAGAGGGAAACCCCTTTCACCTAAACATCAATCACATTCTCTTTCATATGAAAGAGTGAGTGAAAGTCTTCACTGCACGACTCTTCATTTGCTGTTTGGAAAAAACCAGATGTAAAAACGGCACTTTATTTGCCGTGTAAAATGTAACTGAAAGCAAACGGCTCCTTATTTGCCGTTTAGTGTTATCTACTTTTATATTCGGAAAATTGGTCATATGACCAAAACACATTTAATAAGATTTGGGAAAGATTAGAGAAGAGTCTTGATAGGAAGTCGAACATCGATTGGATCCAAAAACTGGATCCTTTTTTTCAAGTCTACATCTCAAAATCAGAATTGGATATGCCTTTCTCTCTGTTTCCGTTAACGACGACCATTTAAGGGTATACTGGTCAGTTACCAATTAAATGTGTGTAATATTTTGGGCAATATATCCAAATTTGGATATTTGAACTTTAAATTTGAATTCTTGGTCATATTTTACTTGTCTTATTGACCCAGAAATTCAAATCTAGGGCCTATTTAACCAAAAAACTGATTTTCTATAAGAATATGAATTATGCACCTAGGTGCAACCTAGAAAAACATTTTTACTATAATAATCAAAAACATATACATTATGCACTCGGGTGCAACCAGCCAAAACTTATTTCCTGTCAGAATTTATATATTAAGCACTCAGGTGCATCTTGTGTAATTAGCGAATAAATCTAGGTTTATCCTAGTAATTCTTGCAATATATTATACACAACCAATATTATTAGTTCATGATATGGAGCAATAAATCCACCGCCACTACCATCATATTCATTGTCAAAGCATCAGCTAAAAACAAGTATTAAATAAGAAAAAGAAGAAGAACACAAATTTCAAAAAAGAAAATACATTATGCACTTCGGTGCATCTAGGACAAAACCTATTTTTCTGTCAAAATATACATTATGCACTCGGGTGCATCTTTTGTTGAAACAAAGAATACTTTACCGAGTATCAGCCAGACGACAAGAATGCTTTCTCAACTTCGTAATGTTGAAATAACATAAGACACACACAATGTTGATAATGCTTTACTACGACGTGCTATAATATGGTTGATAGCGTTTACGTACCATAAACAAATCCCATTCCTGTCAAAAGTGGTGCAACTAGTAACGGCAAAAGAAACATCCATTTACCCACTTATAAAACAATTCCAAGAAGTGGGAATGTTATTTATGCCCCTACTATCCATGGGTCATGCACAAACACCCTTATGGGTCTTTAAAAATACCCCTGATGGCATAATTGAAATTATGAATAGAAAAATAATTCACATAATTCCATTTTTAACCCTTACACCTTATACTTCAACTTCTTATTCATTTTTCACTCCATAAAAAATCAGTTTCACTCTCACCTCCGTCGCCACCACAACCAACGCCACTAACACCACCATCATCTCCATCGCCGTCATCGCCACTCAGAAAAATTTGCATCGCACCTACCACCACCGTAAGTATATCGAGCGGAATTTTGAAAGGGTATCAAGAACAAATTAAGTGAGTAGATCTGAATCTGAGAGGATAAAGGGTTAGATGGCTGAAGACAGATCGAATAGAGATTAGAAGGGTGAAAGTGTGAAATTGAAGTTGTTGTTGACTGAATCAAGATGAAATGGAAGATGGTTTTGTTGATATTAGGGTTTGAGTTGATGTTGCAGTCGGAAGGGAGATGGAACTGAAGAAATCAGGGGAGATGAAGGTGCTGCCATCAATTTGCAGTAATGAAGGAGAGATCGATGAAGTTGCTGCTAATGATTAGAAGGGGTTTGTGAAGAATCAGTAGATGGAGATTTCGATTTCAGGTAATTTTTGAATTCGATGATTTGCGTGTTTTCTTCTACCCATCATCTTAACACATATTTTCGGATCAGTAATTATTGTTTCGTGTTTGTTGTCCTGGATTGGTGCTATTGTTAATGAGATGAGAGTTCTTCTTTCATGACGTAATAAGATTGAAGTTATTATGAATCTGTGATAAATTAGGAGATGGGTACAACTCAGATTAGGTGTTGGACTCGTCGATTGCTAAATTATGGAGCTGTGATCTGATTGGGAAAAATTTGTGAATCGAAGTAGGGAAGATATGGAGTTGAGTATTGAAGGGAAACTGAATGGAAGTAACATGTTGTTGCTGCTTTTGCTCATTATGGCTGAATGGGTTTATTGTAGATTTAATTCTTGACAGTAAGAATCAAAGAAGCTGAATTTGAAATGAGACAGTGATGCTTTAAGTGAAGGCACATGGATGTGATGTGTTGCTGTAATACAGGTGCAACTGGAGATGAGTCTGGTAGTATTTTTGAGAAGGCTTGAGCTGGTTATGAAGCAATTGCAGGTGACTAGGGTAGTGGTGGTTGTAATGGTTGATTGCAGTTTGCGCTAAGATGATGCAGAATGTGTCTTGCTGTTGCTGTCAATGGAGAGAATCATAAATTGTTGTTGATGCTCAAGGGAATGCAGCTGTGTTCAAGTGCAACTCAGTTAGGTGGTCGTCTTGTTTGCAATTGCAATTGCGAGTCTTTGTGTGTGTTGTACGAGAGATGTTGCGATCAACAAAGAAGCGGAGACGGTGCAAGCTGGTAAGGTTCAGAACAAGAAAGGAGGATAATTCTGATGTGTTAGAGTTGTGATTCTTGAAGGTGCAGCTGTAAATGAGCAGATGTGTTCAATTTCAGTGGATGGAGAAAGAATAGTTGGTGGATTTGAGAAAGGCAGCTGCAGAGAATGGTGCTTTATGAGGAGTTTGTATTTGTGCTTCAAGTTGTTGCTGGCTGGAGCTGAAATGAAATGCAACGACAATGGCTCGAGGCAACCTTGTTGCAGCTGTTACAATGATGCTTTTAATGGGTGTGCAGGTTTGTTGAGCTAGATTTTGGGGACAATTTGATTCCAGATTTGAGGCAACTTGAGTTAGTTGCTTCCATATGTGGAGACAACTTGACCAAGTTGCTTTCACTTTTGGAGGCAACTTGAGCTAGTTGATTCCAGATTGGAGGCAACTTGAGCTAGTTGATTCCAGTTCGGAGGCAACTTGGTTATGTTTTTGGGTCCATTTATTCATCTGAAATTATCTTATACATATATCTTAGAGTATTTGTGATGAATTTGTGGTGCAATGGTAACACAATGTTGTGTTGAGTTGCTGATAATGGTTGTGCTGCTGGTGCTCATGCTTTAAAGTCAAGAGAGTAAATGAATGCTTAGGAAGTTGAGAAGGAACTCAATATGAATCCAGGCATTGAAAGCAGAACAAGAAGTTGTTACTGCTTGTGTGTTGCTGATGGTGTTTGAGTAGGCGCATGGAAGTGACTGCAGCTATTGGCTCATGTTGCAAGTGTGCATAGACGGTTATGGTCATGAAGCTGTTACAGGTAGAGTTGCAATAGCAGAGATGGAGGGTGTGGTGTTGTATGGTGGTTGTTTGAATTGTTGGTTGAACACTGTTGGTGTGGCGAACTTGTGGTGCAATGGTAGCACAACTGACTATATGTCAGAAGATGTGTGTTCGATTCACACTAGGTTCACTTATTTTTGTAGAGACAACTTGTGCAAGTTGCCTCCATGTATGGAGAAAACTTAGGCTAGTTGCTTTCACTTTTTGAAGACAACTTTGTGCTAGTTGCCTTTATTGTTGAAGACAACTTGAGCTAGTTGCCTCCGATATGGACACAACTTCAGCAAGTTGACTCCACATGGTGGTGGTGGTTGGCGGCGGCGATGGTGGTTGACGGCGGTGATGGTTGGCGGCGGCGGTGGGTGTCGGTTGTTGGCGGCGGCGGTGGTAGTGGGCAGTGGTGGTGTTCGTTAGCGGCGGCGGTGGTTGGTGGTGGTGGTGGAGAGTGGTGGTGGTTGGCGGTGGTGGTGGTCGGTGGTGGTGGTGGTCGTCGGTGGTGGTGGTTAGTGGTGGTGGTTGGTGGTGGTGGTTGGTGGTGGTGGTGGTCGTCGGTGGTGGTGGTAGGCGGTGGACAGTGGTGGTGGTTGGCGGTGGGCAGTGGTGTGGGCATTAGAATTTATTTTTTATTTTTTTTGAATAGTGATGGTGGTGGTTTTGTATATTCACTAAATAAAAGAGGGTATTTTAGTAATGTATTAGGCTTAGGGGTATTTGTCAAGTTCATAAGGGTATTTTTACAAAGGGTCTCCTAGTAGGGGTATATAGATAATATTCCCTTCCAAGAAAACAAGCAAACACATTTTTCCTTGCTACCATTTATTCGAAATGTAGATCCAATGTAACCTCATTTATTAGATATCAGAAATCATTACTCTCCTTTCATCGTGGCCGAAATCGTTGCTAACTGAGTTATTATCACCAGCACGTACTGTAACCTGAAAGTTTGAAGAGGAATCTCTAATTAACCAACCTGGCCGGACAATTAAAATTCCTAACATGTTTACATTTATTGTTATCCTCCATGGCTCTTTATAAATCCTCGAACACTCGTAACAAGAACACAAAAATGTAAGAAATAGACGATATAACGGAACAAAAACAAACAAAAAACAAAGTCTCATTCCCCAACTTGAAACGCTCAATATTCATCTGAATTTGTAAATCAGTATGCATCTCAATAAACTAAGTACTAGAAATGAGAGAAAATTAATACATACCCGTTACTCGATTACTTGCTCCACAGTAACTCATAACCACCTTCTTCAATTTCATTTCCTCACTTTCACCACCACCATCCTCCTCCTCCACCACCACTAACCAGCAAAACACCGTTAACGATTTTTTTTTTTACTAATCGGTATTAATTAATTAAATTTGGAATTGCGAAACCAAACAGGTACTCACTATTCAACGGCATCACCAGATGGGTACCCACGGTACCAATTACTTGCAACACAACCATCTATTTGCCTACCAAATCGAACCAAATTTATTCTCAATCGAGTACCACGAATTGTAATTTCGATCCAGCCTTGGATTGCATACAAAACTCCCAAAAAGAAAAAAAAAAAAAAAAAAAACCTATGCCAAAAACCCTAATTTAAACTCAATTTCGGTTCAAATGAAGAACCCTAAATCTGTTGCTATAAACACTTTCATTTGAGAAAGATTAGAGAAGTGGATATGCTATAAATCTGGATCTCTTTTTTTTCAAGTCTACATCTCAAAATCAGAAGTGGATATGGAAAAAATTTTGCACTCGCAGTGCGAGTTTAAAAACGAATTCGCAGCATCACAGTCGTTGGATGTTGCAGATATGACATAAGTTCATAACTGTGGTTAAGTCATGATGTCATATCTGCAACATCCAATGGTTAAGTCATGATGTCATATCTGTTTCTGTTAACGACGACCATTTAAGGGTATACTGGTCAGTTAACAATTAAATGTGTTTAATATTTTGGGCAGTATATCCAAATTTGGATATTTGAACTTTTCTCTTTAAAAGAAAATAAAATAAATAAAAAATTGAACTTTAAATTTGAATTCTTGATCAATTGAACCTGAGTCATATTTTACTTGTCTTATTGACCCAGAAATTCAAATCTAGGCATATTTAACCAAAAAAACTGTTTAATTTAAAAGAGTGATATTTTTAGTAACAATACTTATATTCTGTCTCCATCCTCATGCAGCAAAACGTCGTTAAACGGTTTACCCAAGAAGTTAAAATCCTTCCCGCTACTCAAGTATGACTAGTGGTGGTTTTGATTTTGTAAACGCACCGTCCATCATAACAAGTCGACAATGGTTCCTTACTTTAATTTGATGAGAATGATATGTTTTCTTTTGATAAGTGAAATAGCATTCCCGAATAAAAATCGGAAAATGGATCATTTGTCCAAAAAATTTAAAACACGGTTCAAATGGACGAGTAAAAAATTTTATGGGTGAAATGGACACAAAAAAAATAGCAAGGATGAAACTGGATTCATCCTGGCTTAAACTTAAAAAATAGCAAGGATGAAACTGGATGCATCCTGTGTAAATTAAAAATAAGAAAAAGTATTTGAAAATGGGCGGGATGGCTGGTTTACATCCTCGCCTATTTTTAAATTTTTGTCCATTTAAACAGTATCAAAATCTAACTGTCCTTTTCACCCAGGAAATTTTAATTTTGGTCTTTTTAATCAATTTTGTGAATAAAAATTTGGTGTTACGAAGTTTTGCATTATTTATTTTTATTTGGCATAATACACTATGGGGGATATTCTTGTTTGTAATGTGACAACAGTATATCCGTACATTTGTTTTTCGTGGCCATTCCTTGACTAGAATTGTGAAGCACTCCCCAAATGCAGTTAACTTTTCGGTTGTAGTCTGATGCTTGTTAGGTGTTGATTTTGTTGTGGTACTATAGTTTGTCTCGTGCTATTCGCTACGATTAAATTTTGGATTGCGCATGCTTCTTTCATGCTTATCTTAAATGTAGCCCCCGATTCTATTAATTATAGCTCAGAAAGTCAAAATGCAAAACCAAAATCACCAAACAAGTCTTAATTTTTTACCTAATAATCCCACTTCTTTCCCAAAATCAAAATATAAACCCGAATTAAATTTTTTAGATCCAAATTAAATGATACTTCAATTTACATCTAATTGTTTATTTTTACAAATTGCCCTAGACCTTAATTTTTACTTTTCCCTTAAAACAAACTAAACCCAATTTTTTACATTTTTTTTTCCAAAATGATATTATTTTTTCTGAATCATGATTACAGTAATATCATATATTCTAATTATTCCCTTACAAATTCTCGACAACAATATCAATTGAAAATCAAAATGAACTCAACTAAGGTTTTGATTCTTTTCCGAAAATCAATTTTCTAAAACACAGTAAGCATTATTATTCTATAAAAAATTCTAAAACAATGTTCTTTTTTCTCATTCATGATATCAATTATGCCACAAAGCTTACATAAATTTAGTTATATATGAAAATTATATGACCAACTTTATTTTATTTTTTTAATTTAGGGAATTGATAATTTATTTTGTGCTATATATAAAAAAATTGTGTATAATTTTTATGGGTTATGTTAATAATCATAAGAATCCGTTTGGTAAGATTAATGACTTATTTTACGTGGGTTATAGTTAATAAAAGCACAAACTACATTTAAGAGAAGCCTTCTTTTATCTCTAATAGTTTATCACCCGTGCGATGCACGGGTCTATTTCTCGTTTATGAAATATTACATTGAATTCATTGAATACTTCACAAAAAAAAATTAGTTTCATCAAAAATAGAAACCATAATTAAAGAACTAATAAAAAATCAATAAATCCATGACCCGAAAAACTAATATAACAACATTCAATAAATTTAAGGGTGTCAATGGATGTCCGAAAATTCTAAAATTTTCAAAATCGCATTCAAAATATCAAATTATACGAAAACAGTTTTCGGATTGGAAAATCTGGATTTTTTATCCGAAAATATATTTATAAATATATAGTTTTTATACATATAATAATGTATATCATATTTAATTTTGTAAATTTTGATTAAAAGACATTTAAATATGTCTTCATCCGGATCAATTTTTAAGTTAATTTTTTTCTTAAATATAAACACTCTATTGGCTTTTTTTTATGTGATTTTGTATCGGATAAATATTCGGATATGAATGTGAAGTCAAAAAGATACACCCATCCGAATTTCAAATCTAATTGGTATAGCGTATATGATTTTTGGATTCGGATTTGAATACTATCATTACTCATATCCGTATGTATCCTTCCGTACCTTACAATAAACTACTAAAACGTAATACAACTAAGAAAGAAAAATAATTAATTTTTAAATTAGTTTATTACCAAATTACAAATGTTTTATTGTTTTCTTTCCTTATAGTTTCAGATCGGATAATTATCCGGGAACTGGATAGATGAGCCCAAAATTTAGGAAATCCCTCCGTCAAAATTTCGAATCGAATTCTAATAGCGTATATAATGTTCGGATTCGGATATGGATACATCCCTATTCAAATCGGTATGCATCCATCTACACCTTACAATAAACTAATAAAAACCAATGCAATATAGATAAAATAATTAAAAAGTCATGGATTTGCTGATTTTATTCTTTAAATTATGTTGATCATGTCTTTCTTCAAAATATTTATTCTTTAAATTATTTGTGAGGGTTGGAAATTTCTGAGGAACCCAAATCCGGTTCATCTGTCTTTCAGAAACCCATCATTAAAATGGAATATATATGTAGCCCAAAATACGCATCCTACGGTTAAGATTAGTAACATTAGATCAGATTTATAATTTCATTTTTTAGATGGACTTAATTAACCTTCATTAGTCAATTACTAAATTATTATTAACAAAATTATTTTTATAAGGAAAACGCGTTTTTCGTGAACAGTTAATTAACTCAGTCAATTCAGTTAATTGACTTAATAGTGTAACGGAGGATTCGGGTTTTTAGGATCCTAACTAGGAACTTACGAGTCCCACTCCTTTAATAAGTGTGTACGTAACAAACTAATCTCATTGGTCCTCCTTAACAAATGGTTATCCCATTTCTTCAGATTAGTTTTTATTCTGTTTTAATTCAATTTAAATCTAAAAAAGGAAATCATATCTAATCTTCTCCTAAATTATTAGTTTTGGTAATGAACGAAGCTAAAGCTAATCACTCTAACATAATATAATCTGGGTTTTCATAAACATTTTGTTCGTTCCATTGTTTTTGATCTTCACTGTTTGGAGATACAGAAAACAAGGAACCAATATGGAAGCATGGAATTAATTACTAGCGGACAACTATATGGAACAAGGAAAGATTTTCTTCCTTCCATTATTTATTTTTTAAAGCATATGTTTAAATCTTTGATCATCAAGATTTTTGTACTCTAAGAATCCATGTAAAGACTTTTCATAACAAAGTAGCACTCTTAATATGAAGCATTATTACTTGTTAGTCATTACTTGATGGAATAGTTAATTCGGTAATTCAGCGTATATATGGTCCAGATTGCTTTAGTGCTTTATCATCGATCAACCTTGCCAAAGATTACTTCTATTAGTTAGCAAATTGCAGAGAAGCTGAATATTGAGTAACTATAATTTAGGAGAAGATTAGAGTCCGACTTTGTGCACCCTGGCTTTAACCGGGGTGCACGTTCCTCCTTTCCTTATTTGCTGAATTTCTTCTACCGTTATTTAAATTTTGAAAATATATTTTATTTTTATTTTAAGAAATGCAACAAATAAATATACATCGGGACTGGGAATATTTACTTTCTATTAATACAGTTCGTTCTCTTTTGTGTCTGTCTTATCCTCTTGCCTCTTTTTGTTCCCTAAAGCTTGGTAAAACAATAAAACGGTGATCTTGATTCTTGATTATGCTTAATCATCTACTTCATCTGGAACACTACACTAGAGCTTTTAGTAAGAAAAACACGCCCATTAGAGTTAAGTCTATGTATAAACAAATGTCGGGTCTTTCACACAATTACATTTGATCTGTTTTAAATGAGCTTGTACTGAATTAAGTGATTGTTCTGTAGTTTTCAATCTCATTTGCAAATTGTTATATTGTTATACTTTGATGGGAATCTTATGATTATGTAGAAAATGGATTGATCATTTGCATGTGAATTGTGATTGATTATGTGGGTGATCTGTTCGATATTAATTGGTATAGGGAATTCTTGGACTGCCATGGATAATTTATTTTTTTTTGTGATAAAAAAGAAGTTGCAGAAAAGACCCAAAACTGCCATGGTTAAGACAGGGGAGTTGCCAATTTGGAAACTGCAAGGAAATTGATTGATGAAATTGTTGATTATTATTAATTATAAGAAAATTGATCGATATTGCTCTTAATTTTGTAACTTGGGTTTTGATAAACTGAATCATGCATCAAAACAACTGTTTCCATAACTTGACTATAGATTTTAACTGTTCGTTAGAAGATTTTAGTTAAAATGATTTCTAATATTGTTCGAAACCAAATCCCTAATAAGAAAACAGCTGACCTTGTATCCCTAGAATCTATAAAACAAGTGCAATCTTTAACCCAATAATAATGATCAGTATCATAATCTAGTTTTGTGGTTTTTTTTTTTCTTTTTAATTTTGGACAATTTTGTTGTGATCAAACTCTGTGATCTTTAATTTTTCATGGAAGATAGAGAAACAGAATGGAAGAAGGAAGAAGAAGAAAGGAGAGAAATATAATATCAGAGAGAATATAGTTTTCTAATTTTTTACATTAAAATTATAAAAGAAAATCAACCATAGAAACCTCCGTTAAGGCCGGCTAATGACAAGGGGTGGAATGTGCACCCGCGGGTGCACATAGTTGGACCTCGAAGATTAGATATGATTTCCTTTTTTTAGATTTAAATTGAATTAAAACGGAATAAAAATTAATTTAATGAAATGGGATAACCATTAGTTAAAGAGAACCAATCAGATGAATTTGTTACGTGCACACTCGTTAAAGGAGTGTGCACAAAATTTGACTCGTAACTTACTTACCTCGTAATATAGATTCCATGATTTAAGGATCCTAATTAAGTGGTCTTGTATACATGTTAACAGAATATTGGACGTGATTATCTTATTTATTTTATTTCCCTTAACGATTTTTGTTATTTAAAGAAAATTTTACAACAACAAGGAAAGATATCAGGATTTTTATAGTGAGTTGATTGTGATTCACAGAATATCACCATTCTCATATGTGAAAATCATAATTATCAAGGAATTGTGAAGTATGTGAAAATCATAATTATCAATTAAATTTAATAATCTGGACCAAGGAAAATTTTTATTTTAGAGAAACTTGCAACTATTACAAGGCATTATCAATTTTTTTGATAATTTCATTGATCAAAACTTAAACTTAAACATGTGACTTTTGCAGATTTGTCTTACTAACTGGTGATAATTTTAGTTATCTGGCCCGCTACATGTGATAATTCCATATTTCACTAATTGTGATAATCTTAGATATCACCCTTGAATTGTGATAATTTCAGTTTTCTATTTTCTCCGGGCCTCTTTATCGAGCAGTATTGCCGTGAAGTTACTTAATCCTTTTGTAAAGAAAAATCCATAGTCATGACCAAGATATAAAGGAAAAAATATGAAAATTCTGCACACAAATACTACATATGTGATAAATTTAGCTATCACAATTGTATCACCAAATATGATCGACAACCACAAATTAATAACAGACGAACACAATACAATCAATCTATATGTGTAATCTAAATTTCACCTTTCGAATTGACTAGTGATAAATCAAAATATCACATACTTTACCAAAGTAGATAACTTTGGATTATTAATCACAAATTTAGTTACTATACAAAAACTAAAACTAACGATCGTGATGAGGTCCGGTTTATAGAAACAAAAAAATAGTATAAAGAACGAAAACAGACGGTAGGTAATCCAAGAATTGACTACACAGTAAGGACAAAATCCTTTCAACAATTCTTCCCTCCAAACCAATAGTTATGTTTACTTAATCCATTTTTTCATTCGTTGATAATGGATGTTGCAGCAAATAATTAAACTACAAAATCAAGTGATAAATGTAATTATTTTTTAAAATGGTTTTTGTAACTGAAAAAATAGAAATCAAAGTAACACTCAACTCATGGATGTTGGCTGCATATTGATTAATGATCTGTATACAACAAGAAACTTAATTTGATGACCTCCAAATGGGTGCAAACTGGTTTTTGTTTGATGGCGACGTAGATAATCAAATCAAATCAAATCTTCAAAGAGATATATGAAAAAACCAACCGAAGAGAGTAACAACAAATCTTCTGAAATAGATCAATAATTTGAAGGTCTTAAGAGCATCTCCAATAGCGGGTGAAAGTTTTAGTTTTTTTATGACACATAGGATTTTAGACCCTCATTTACATTAAATTCATCTCCAACACTGGGTCCTATTAAGTAGGAAGGGTGTCAAAATAAATATAAAGGTCTTGGAGAAGGTCTTATTTAGACCTTGGGAATGACCTACACGTCATCTTTTTAACCATATTTTAAATTTTTACTTTTAAATAATTTTTTCTAAACCAATAAGAAAGAGAGAATCGATTTTATCATTATCCAAAAAAAACAAATCCTCAAAATAAGACCCTCACTGTTGGAGATAGTCAAAAGCGTTGTTATTTTTGCCACATACATATGACCCCATGAAAAAGGATCTAAATAAATACTTCACGTAGGATTTTTAGCACCCACTATTGGAGATGCTCTAAATCTGTTGGTTAAACTAGAGGGTAGGAGGTGATATTAGGGTTTTCTTCCGGTTCTGTAAAAAAAAAGAAAAAAATTAACTTTCAAAAAACAGGAACAATATGAAGCTAGAGAAGATGACGGGCGTGATAAACGAAGGTGCGTAATTTTTGGGATCATCTCAAATATTTCAAAATATAATTATTTATAGCTGTATATTTTCTATTTAATGAAACGGGAAATTACCTCTCAGTTTTAAACCAAAGGATAGTTATGTAAAGCAGTAATAATAAGGGTTCTATATAAACAGTATCTTAATGACGGGTTCTTAATATAGAATATTTAGAAAATGGGCTAGAAATATTTTTCCCCATTTGAAAATATACATACATTAATATCAAAAGTAGAAAGGGACCATGTTTCCCTTAAATTTTGTGGGTGGTCGGTAGATGAGTTATCAGGGTTTTTTCATAGGGAAAAATATCGTTTGGTCCTTTTTTAGGTGGGCCCATGTCTGTTTAGTCCTTTGGTCAAACACATATAACTGTTTGGTCCATAATTATTTAAAAATATTAAACTGACAAAAATACCCTTCCGTGTTAATTTTTTTATATATTCTTGTAGCAGTTCATTCCAGAAATGAAGGCTTAGTTTGGTATTGCTGCAGCTTTTGTAAAAGTACTTTTCTGCTGTGCGTTGCTGTGCTGTGCTGTGAGAAAAAAACAGTTAGACGTTTGGTAAAATATTAATTAAAGTTAAAGCTGATTAAAAAACAATCAAAGTGTGTTTGGTAAAATACTAGATTCAACCATTGTTGTTGTGGCAAATGACAAAAACAGACATATCTCTAAAAATAGTTTTATTCAATTTTATTGGGGTTAAAAATAATTAATTTTTTTTACTATTAAATATAAATAGATTAAATATTAAATTTACTAATTATTACTATTATTATGATTGTTAAGAAAAATTATTTTTACTTAACCAATTTTAAATATATAATTTTCAAACAAAAAATAAACTAAAATTAAGTAATTATTTAAAATTTGTTTTTATTTTTATTTTTGACAAATTAAATGAAATGGTATCATACAATAGTTTGAAAATAAAATATAATAATATTTAAAGAATAAAATATAAGAAATAAAAATTGATTGTATATATATTTAAGGGTAATTTTTGTCATTTACAAAATAAAATAGGGACAAAAAAGATAAATCAAGCATTAAATTTTGGTGGGACCATTGCTTATGCTTTTGTAGCTTTTAAAAGCTCCTCCTCCCCAGCTTTTAAAAATTGAGGAATCTGGGAAGTGCTTTGGATAATAAGCACTTTGATTTTTTTTTATCAAACACCAATTTCAAAAATTATTGACATATATAGGTTTTGAAAGTGCTTTTGGAAAAATAAAAGCATTACCAAACCCAGCCGAAGTCCATACAAAAATAAAAAAAAACAGAAATGAAGTCATATAAAAAACCTAAAAAAACAGACTTCATTCCAGGAATGAAGTCCATAAAAAAACCTAAAAAAACAGACTTCATTCCCAGGAATGAAGTCCATACAAAAACCTAAAAACAGACTTCATTCCAGGAATGAAGTCCATACAAAAACCTAAAAAAAACAGACTTCATTCCCAGGAATGAAGTCCATAAAAAAACCTAAAAAAACAGACTTCATTCCTGGAATGAAGTCCATACAAAAACCTAAAAAAAACAGACTTCATTCCAGGAATGAAGTCCATACAAAAAAACTGACTTCATTCCAGGAATGAAGTCCATACAAAACAGCAGTAGGTAAAAAAACAGACTTCATTCCAGGAATGAAGTCCATACAAAAAAACTGACTTCATTCCAGGAATGAAGTCCATACAAAACAGCAGTAGGTAAAAAAACAGACTTCATTCCAGGAATGAAGTCCATACAAAAAAACTGACTTCATTCCAGGAATGAAGTCCATACAAAAACATCATCAGCATCGTCTTCATCTTCTTCGACATCTTCAACAGCAGCAGCAACATCGTCGTCTTCAAAAACACCAGCGACAACATCATCTTCATTCGTCTTCATTGCCTCCAAAAACAACAACAAAAATCATTATCTTCATCGCCTCCAAAAACAGCAGCAGCAATTTCTTGTTGTTCATCACCTCCAAAAACAGCAGCAGCAATTTCTTGTTGTTCGTCATCGTCTTCATCGCCTCCAAAAACAAAGAAGAAGAAATTCTTGTTGTTCGTCGTCGTCTTCATCGCCTCCAAAAACAAAGCAAAGAACATATATTGAAACAAATCAAAAACAAAAACAGATCTAAGAAATCAAAACATCATCGTCATCTTCATCGCCGTCTTCAACAAACAACAACATCATCGTCTTCACCTTCTTCTTTATCAAAGACAAAGAATCAAAAAACCCTAAAAACAAAGTTCATCTTCATCTTCAATACAAGCAAGCAACAACAACATGAGATCGTCGTTCATCATCTTCTTCGCTGTCTTCAAACAAGAGTCGATCAAATCTTGAAATCAAGATTCGTTGTCTGCAACATAACAACAAAGAGAAAAAAAAGGAGAAAAAAAAACTAGATCTCGAAATTGAATTATAGATGAGAGAGAAAGTAAATGATAATGATTTATTCTCTCCTACTTTTGACTATATATATGGTCCTTATCCAAAAGGGTATTTCGCTCGCCGCTACAGGGTGACATTTATATCATCCATGACATCAACCAGTAGGACCAAATGATAATTTTTAGGACCAAATGATAATTTATATTACCAAATAGGACCAAACAGACAATTGACTGGGTCAAATGGACTAAACTGATACATATATTTTATTCTTAGGACTATATGGTATTTCCTACTTTTTCATATTGAGTGACGTTTATAGCTCGGAACCTTAGTAGTAACAACTGAATTTATGTTTGAATCAGGTCCAACACCTAAGAGCATCCAATTAAAAAAAAAAAAAAAAAAAGTCCATCCCATGTAATGTGTAAAAGTAATCGTAAATGAAAATAATTTACAGAGTTGTGATGGGACCCACCATGACTGTGTCACGCGGGATAGCCCAAGTACCCAGCTTAGGGTAGTGTAGAATCGATAGGTAACGTTTTATATCATAAAATAAACTATGAGGTGACATGACTCATACACTTGTTGTGAGTCTCGGGACTTGTGATGTTCGGTGTGAGACTGTAAATTTGAGTGTCTATGTAAGTGCTAAATTTTGAAGCCCTTTAAATCACCATATATATGTTTGTCTAGTTCTCTTAGACGGTCTCAATTTATGAGTTACTTAAGAAGTTTCCGAAGTTTTGCTATTTGTTTCAAGGTAAATTAGGGTTTATAAGTTATCAACTCATGGAAATGTGTATGTACCAGAGGCATTGGAGTTAACTGAAGAGGTATTATTATTATTGGAGGTATTATTGGGTTCGAAGGTATTACTAAGTGTCGACCTTGATACACATTGTTGCATACAATTTAAATCAGATAAATAGTTAGAGTATAATGAACGAAAAGAAAAAAAGTAAAGAGCTTGACAATATGCTAGAGCTTTACTTTTATCTCGGGCTTCAATTCTTAAGATTCCTAGTTTAAGAGGGAATCCAAGCTATTTGTGTTTCAATTGGGATGTAGTCTTCGTTTGATTTTTTTTCTCTCCTTTTATTTTTCCGCTTCTTCTTACTTCTTGTAAGTGTAAATGGGTGGGGTCAGGGAGTGACTCGGCCGTTTTATAGGGGTGGCTTTAGGGTTGGACCCACCCCACTCTCCCTGTCGGGACATCCCGCGGGATGTCTATCATTCCCTGTATATTCTCCCTTTTTTCTAATAAAATTTCTTCTTTAGAAAAGGTAAAAAAGTAAATGAGAATGATTTCTCAATCATCAATGAGAGAACTTGATACTATTGAATTTTCTTAGAGGTTAAAAAAAGATTACAGAAAGAGCATACGGAACATTTGGTCTGTGACAAAATGTTAGCACAAGGTTGTGCAATTTATAATAACATTCCAACTTAAAATAAAATTCAAACTTCTGAATTTACCCAAAAAGAAAGAAGCAGCTGCAACTAAGGTACACAATGGATAGGTAAATTGTCTATGATAGGTAAGCATTCTTCTACAATGTGGATTTTCTCAATAAAGCTGAACATGAGCAGTCTATCCTTCTGTTTACAACTTTTCATACAACCCAAACCTTGATGGAACTCTCAATTTTATCAAGTATCTCATGTATTTCTTTACCAGACTCATCAAATCTCTTCACACCTGACATGAGTTGGATTACGAACTATCCCATCTGTATTCGCTAAGAGCAACCACAGTGGGAGAGTATAACCAAATATTTGGTCAAAAAACGAGACACAACGGGACAGACTATCGATTAAAATCCGGACCAAGACTAAATCCCAGACTATATTTGGTCTGGCAAGACCAAAACCAAATATAGTCGAGCGAACGTATAAAGTGATCATGTGATGGGACGAACATATAAAGTGATCCTTGTATGGGGCGGACATTATATGTGATCCTGACCAAATGGGGCGGACATTATATGTGATCCTAAAATGGGGGAACATTATATGTGATCCTGACCAAATGGGGCGAACATTATATGTGATCCTAAAATGGGGCGAACATTATATGTGATCGTGACCAAATTTACTCTTCCATCCTAGTGTCACAACACGCACTAAACCCAAATTTTGGTTTTTTTTCCCTCTTTGGTCTTCGGTTATACTCGCACCACTGCAGTTGCTCTAAGACATTAGATCTGATTTAATATTATAAATGAAAAACAAACATCAATGACCTTAATTTAATAATTGATAATCCAAAAGATAATTTCCCATTAAAATTCGAAAATGTAGCCGAACTTCGACACCACATTAAGTTTTAGCAGCACTAAACGTTCATAGACAACTTTAAGATGTAATTTCTAATACTTGCAAAAAAATAAATAAAAAAAACTGAGCATCTAACGAAAGTTTCATTCCTAGTTTGGGTTTCGGCAATAAGTACTGGATTACCAAACTATTGATCGTTTACGTCTAAGAGGTATGTCAATCACAAACATCAACTGCTATCTGTATCATCAAATATCCCGGTGGTTTTAATACCACAATGCTCTAGAGTTACATAACTTACGTTAACACGGTGGCGATTAACATTTAACGACTACTTCAAGAGCAAAAGAGTCGATGATACCTGTCTTTTTTATTTCACATCCACCTATGTTCTAAATTTCATCCTTGTATTTCTGTGGTTCATGATCTACCGATATGTTTAACCACACCACCATTGTATAGTTGCCTATAACCAGCATTTGTACATGTTGGATACTGTGATCGAGGTAAGTCAGGATGGCAGATGTGCCTTAGTTTTTGTATGGTCGGTCGCAACCGGCATTCCTAGCCCAAATCAATTCAATCTCTCAACATTGGTGATGCATGTAAAATTATGAGCGGGTAAGTACACCACCAACCACTGCTCCTGAAAAATAAAATATAGAAAGAAATGAGTTAACAAACGTAAATTCACAATGAAACTATCTAGAATTCTCCTTAGGGAAGACCCTCCTTTCATTTTGTATCAAGTTAACCAAAGTGAGGAAACTCTTAGAGCAACCACAGCGGGCGAGTAAACCTTATTTATTTGGTAAAAAAGCGAGACGTAGTGGGACGGACTATCGACTAAAACCAAGACCATAACCAAATCTCGGACTATATTTGGTCTGGGACCAAAGACTAAACCCAAATATAGTCGAGCGGTCGTATAGTCCACGCCTCACCACCAGGCGGGTATATAATCTACGCCCCACAACAGGCGTACATAAAGTCCACGCCCCACACCAGGCGTGCTTTATATCTCCGCCCCATATGTTTTCTTTTTATTTTTTTCTTTAGTATGGGGCGTGGTTTATACCTCCGCCCCATTCTTTGTTTTTTATACCTTCGCCCCATTTTTTTTTTTTTTTCCATTTTTGGAATCTACGCCCATCAAGCGAACGTATAGTCCACGCCCCACACCAGGCGAATGTATAGTGTACGCTCCACCAAATTTAGTCTTCCACCCGTAGCGTCACACACCAGACTAAATCCAAAATTTGGTCTTTTTTTCCTCTTTGGTCTTTGGTTATACTCGCACCACTGCAGTTGCTCTTAAGCGAGGGAGTGTAGTGTACTGAGGTGTGTGCTTCTGGTGAGTGAGAGATGATGTGTGTGCCAGACTGGGTCACTGGGTAGTGTGCAACAATATTTTGCTTTGCAACCAGCAAATGTACTGGGAACATAAGTCAATTTATGATAATATCTGAAATGGCTACCAGCACCATGACTGATCCCAATCCATGTGAAATGGCTGTGGCTGTGTAAACTATAATATGAAGACAATATTAATCTAAAATAAACCGACATAAAAGCGTTTCAGCAAGACATATATAGCCCGGCAAAACATTACAAAACCCTACATGTTTATTCTTCTTCTTCTACAAACTCAAGCTTCTCCAACTCTAGCCCACAAAAAAAAAAAAAGCTAACGATTTCAAGATCAAAGAAATCTCACAAGTTACACAAAACCATATTAAAATCAAAACAAACAAAATTCAGACATTTAATTCACAAAAATACTTGGTTGACCAAAAATTTCAAAAACATTTAATTCACAAAAATACTTGGTTGACCAAAATTTTTAAAAAAAGTCAAAAAAAAAGGAATGATTTTGAACTATTAAGAGAAAAAAGAAATATGAGATTTTGAGAATCACACCTTCTGTTATCATATATAAGTGTTAAAGTCTGTGGCCATCCAACTCAAAACCAATTGGCAATGAGTGGAGCGACCCTTCCATATTATATTTAAGTCAACTAGTTGGAAACCCGTGCTACGCACCGGGACAAACGAAGTTTATTACGCCCTAGTTTTTATCCACTGAGGCGGGGCTTCGCCCCGCACCCGTCCTAATGAGAGTTCTAATAAAACTATTATAGAATATTATCCTACACATTAATAATTAAAAATATGTAATTTTAACTTTATGATAATCAAATTATAATTTAAACTTTTTATGGTTGTGAAAACTAATTTCGAAGCAATTTAATATAGCGGGAATTAACTCAAGAAGTAAATTAAAATAAATAGATCTAAGTAATTTCAAAAGAAAAATAGTTTAAATTCTAAATACTAAAGCATTATACTAAAGCATTAACTTGATTAAAACCTCGCATACTAAAAAAAAAACAAAAAAAAAAAATCTCGCTTATCTGTTGTCGTATTCATAAGTAAGCACTTCATTGCCATGTTCATCTATTTCGACCAATGGTGGCATCTCAGGATCCCTTTCTCCCAATTCACCATCATGTTCATCATCGCTGCTTATGATGTCGTGCTTTCTCTTGTGGTCTTTTTTAGATGGTGTCTTGAGTTATTCTTTTTCAGGGACAATGTACTTTGTTCTTCACGTGTGTTTAATTATATTCTGTATACATTCAAGTTTATTTTTTACGTTATGTTATGGGACATTTAATTTACTACTTACAATGTTAGTAGTGAGAGGAGATTCTGTTAATATATATTGTTGGAGGTTAAGAAATCTTCTTAAAGAAAATACTTTTCAAAAATTATACCAACCTTTGAAATCATTAAGTAGTTCATTACATTATCAATATCAGTATTATTAGTAGTTAGATGAAAAATCACACTTGCTATACAATTGTATCGATATCTTATATTGGAGACACTAAGAAAAAAGATATTCATATAATGTAAATTGCCAACTCTAAAGAATGCACAACATACAGAGTGCTTCCCGTCAAAAAAGATATAATCAAGAAAATGCACTGATTCTTTCTTCGAAAATCTTATATTTTCTCTAAGAATCAATGGACCAATTCAACTAATCTTCCAAGCTCCAACTTCTAAAAGTTAAATGAAAAATCACACCCATTATATATATACCGATATCTAATATTGAGGGAAAAAAATAATCAAGACATTAATATAAAATAGATTGCCAACTCTAAAAAGTGCAAAGCATATGAAGTGCTTCCCGTCCAAGAAGGGATCCCAATTAACAACTGCAGTTTATAATGAAAACACCAATTATCATTTAGTAGATTAGCAGTTGAAAAAAAATTATTCACCAATTAAATATAATAAACTTAATTATGAGATGTTGTTAAACTCTCTGAAATCAAGTTCTAATACAGTAAACACTCGATTATTTAATAAACTCTCTTAGATAATGTTTTTATCCGGTCTCAAGTCGGGGACAACGTGCCAAATTAATAATTCACTAAAAATAAAAAATAATATTTTTTGATTATCTATGTAGGCCCCATATGAAATATGATCTCAATATATTAATGATTTATGAAGACTTTTTGAAAAATGATTCAATTGTCTGGTATTGTTTTCTCATAGCTCAGCAAGAAATTATTTAATGTCATTACTGATTTAACGATCTCGTTTCGTGAAGGGGGATATATTGTAGAACTTTCATCACCTTCTTTCCCATTTTTATCAGTTCCCATAACATTCTTAATTATATCTTCATCAGTCAATAGTTGCATAACTTCATTTTCTACCGGATATTCAGGACATCTTGACATTCATTGAACTTACCCAGCTTTTTGACCAAGCTTGTGTTATTAGTTAATTGAAGTTTACAATGAAGCAAAGCGGGAAATTGAAGGGTGCTTTGAAGAATTTAATATTCTACAGTATTTAGAAAATAATTCTTTGATAATAAATTTCTTTATAAGTTCATAATTATTAATTTATCGGTAAATTAATATCTCACTTAATTATTTTGGCGGTCCCAACAACATTAATTTATAGAGTTTCTACTATAGAACTATCCACCAAATTAAAAATAACAATTAAAACTATGTAACTAAAAATTTCTACTAATCAAACGTATAATACTATTATCATCTTAAGATCTCACGTAATTTCAAGCAATTTAATAAAACAGTAATATATTTTACAAATAAACTAAAATAAATAGATTTAAGTAATCTCAAAAGTAAAATAGTTTAAACTCTAAATACTAAAGCATTAAACCTGATTGACCTCACATACTAAAAACAAATATAAAATGTTCAACATTGCAAGCCTTGATAACTCAGGGAAGTAACTAAGAACATCGAGGTCGATTTATTAAATTCTATGGTAGATAAATCAAAAGTGCTAATAATAATCTTGTCAATTAATTCAAAACATTTAATCACAAACCTTGAACAAAATAAATTCTTAACTAATAATTAAATAATTAATATTATCTAAAAACTACTAATTAACCAACATGATACCTAAACACCTAGTACTTTGGAAATTGACTCCCACTTGGTGAGGCGGGGCTTCACTCGAGTTAATAACTGTAGTGCTTAACGAAACCATCAATCCTAATATAGTATATAAGCAGTTGGAACTAAATTCATCAATTACATACTGTTTAAAGTTTTCAAGATTAATAAAAATCCTCTAAAAGAAAATACTTATGGAAAATCATGTCGATTATTGAAATCAATAATTAGTTCATAACATTACCAACATCGGTACTCTAAAAATAATTGGTAAGGATAGATTTGAAGTCTTTTAATCCAGTAGCACTACAACGACATTTAGTCTTGCTAGATTTTAGAATTTTCATTCCTTGCTTAATCCATTTTTGCAACTTAATAGTATAGAAATAAAGTCATAATAATATTTTGCCTCAAAACTCCAATGATGGCTTCCAGTTCGGCCAAATATTGTTCGTACTTCACCTGCTATACACTCCCCAACTACCTTACAACCATATCATATACTTGTGTTAAGAATCAACCCACCAACTCAACTGCTCCTCCAGACTCTCATACGTTGCAGTTAAAGGAAAAACATATGAAGTGTTTCTCGTGGAAGAAGATATGATCAAGGAAATACACCGATATATCTTTCTTCATAAATCATACACTTGCGCTAATAATCAAGCATCCTGCCAACTCAACTGCTCCTCCAGGTTCCAACTTCATATAGTTAAATGAAGAGGAAACACTAAAAAGAATCACCCAATATATAGTTGTATCAATAGTTATACAGTGGAAACTCTTTTAATTAATACTCGATTATTTAATAAATTCTCTTAAATAATATTTTTGGCCGGTCCCAAGTTGGGGACAACGTGCCAAATTAATAATTCGCTAAAATTATAAGATAGTACATTTTTGATTACCTATGTAGACCCCGTATGAAATATAAATTAATAACGAATATATATATTCCATTAATGAGTTACGAAGATTTTTGAAAAATGATTTAATTGTCTTCTGTTTTTTGCTAAAATCATTATCGCATTGAATTTCATCTTTAATTTTTCTTATCATTGTAAGAATTTTTGGTATTGTTTTCTCATAACTCAGGAAGAAATCATTCAATTTGATTGCCGCTTAAATAACCTCATTTCGTGAAGGGGGGCCATATTGAAGAACTGTCTTCATCTTGTTCCACATATTTATCAGTTCCCATAACGCTCTCAATTATTTGTTCATCAGTCAACAACTGTGTAACTTCATTTCCTTTCGGATAATTTAGGACATCTTAGACATTCATTGAATTGCGATATCTCAATTTCTCGATCAGATTTTGCAAGTCATGAGTGATTTCACTGTCTGTATGTTCATCCAAATTGTCTAAACTTGTGGTATCTATTGATCGAAGTTTACAATGACGAAAGCATCGATATTTTCTAAACTTGTGATATGAAATTTATCTATAAGTTAATAAAATATTAATCAATATATAAATTAATAATTATTAACTTATAAGTAGAAAAAGAATATATATTGTACTCCAAGAAGGTTAATTATACATTATACAACTTGAGTACGATACATTATACATTATTCCTATTTTCTAACTTTTTAAAAATAGTTGATTTATGAAACCATAGTTAGTCCCATTTTATAACAAACTTGATTAATGTCCAAATCCCGCTCTTTCAAACTAAATATAAACAGTTTTTATACCAATCATAAGCCATGGTTTCGTGGACCGCATGTGGGAATAAAGATAAGCGCAACTTTAAACGTGGTCCTCATCTATAAATACCCCTTATAAAAATAATTTGGTATCTCACAGGTTGTGTAATAAGCCATCTTCTTTTAAAAAGAAAAAATGACTGCAAAGATTATCTATCAACATGATTAGTTGTGATTAAAAATTGAAGCATATGTTCTAAGTTGTGATTAAAAATTGAAGCATATGTTCTACGACCGGTTCAGAAAACGTAAGGGAAAGAGAAAAGTGTTCCTTTATTAATGAACTCAAATGTTCAGGAATTAGATAAGACCGAAACTTGATCTGTTTATCTTAAAACATTGAAACCAAAATTTCTGTGCAAATATATTGTGTATTAATCGAACAAATAGATCTCACTAAAACGTTTGGGCCCAAACAAAGATAAAGGTTACTAAAGAGAAAAAAATTAAATAAAGATGCAGTGAACGATTATAAAGTAGGTCAAAATGAGGGTTTGTGTATAGAACTTCCCAGATCTATAATAATATTTGCAGCGGGGAAATGTTTTGAACCACTCTTTAAATAAATAAAATATATAAATTCGTCTTAATGCTTTGAAGTATTGGCTGGAAAATTCCCTTATTTGCACTCGATTTACCCGTAATCTTTTCTCCATCTACAATCTCCATGCAAGGTTTTCCAATTAAATATCAACTGGGATTGGTGGGGGTGTTAGCAACTCCCTCCGGCTCATTAGACCCGTCTCTGAAACCTAAAAACCAAATACAACAACAATCATTAGATATCTTTAAACCACAGAAAGTCATCTAGTTAAAATGTCTCTACTTTATGCCAGTATCAATAAGGTCTCGTGTAGAATGAATGTGATTTCAAAAGAGCTATGCAACATCGGGAACAAACAAAAAACAAAAGAAATTCAAAACTTGAGTTGACATATTTATGTTACAACTTCTTTTAGTACTTTTGTTAGTGAGCTAAAACATACCTTGTCCAAACTATGCCCTAGCAACTCCCTGTAAATCGCAAGTTCATTCATTTCATATTTCAATGGAAATATTCAATATCCCCATATATACCATTTTTTTACATAAAGTATTTAGAAGCCTGAAAAAAGGAAAAACATTCTTATATATGAAACAAAGATTGCATAAAGGCCGATAACTACCATTAATCTGATTGCCTACTCTTAATGGATGCCAAAGTAACACACTTTAAAATTAAATGGAAGAATATATATCACACACAATTATAAATTTAAGATGGATTAGGATAGTGATGAATGATATCAAACAAACATGGGTCAAAATTCTAAAGCTAAAACTTAAAAGTTATTTTATTTATTTATTCTAGGATTATGGATTTACTTAAAAAAATATTGATATATAAAACATTTGGAATAAACATGGACTAATACGTGATGTTGAATTCAAAGGTCAGCACAAAGAGAATAGGAAAAAAGTACCAAATTTATTGTTGTAAATGATGTGCCTGCTCATATACAAAAGTGCAGGTAACATGAAAAGAATGAAAGACCACCCTATTTTACAATACAATCCACTAATACTGTAATTAAAAAATGAAAAATCAAAAAAAAAAAAAAAAAAAAAAAAAGCCTTACCCGTCTTCATAGGAACTTTAATGTGCATCAAATTAATAAAAGTAACCCAGAATAAGGATCCTCAAATGAAACCATCACCTGCAACAAAAAAATCAACATCCAAATGTATTTGCAATCCTATTCGACTAAAATAAAATCGAAATAGCGCCATATGTTACCATACAATAATCAAACAGTAATTTCATCGATATAAATATTGATTAAAAAAAAATCATCACAACAATTTGTCCTCATTATTCCAAATCATTAATGAAGAGTTCAAAGCGATTAACAACCATAGAGTAAAATCCTACCAATTGCTGACTTGAATGAAAAATCCAACCACGAAAATGAAAATTACCCGAGCAGTCTTCATATGAGAGGAGCAATGCCAATCAACTAAAGGTTTTCATTATATCTGCAAAACGATGAAATTGAATCGTAAGCACCCACTAACAAAAGACAGAAATAGCAAAGAAGCAACATCCAAAAACATCAAAAGAATAATGAGGCTTGGATTTGCGATCAAGCGTTTTTATATAGGGAGAGAGAATTTTTTATTTTTTTTTAATTAATGTATTATATTTACCAAGAAAAATCAAAAAGACTTTTTTTTTTCTCCATTTTGTTTTTTCTTTGCCTCTGGATTAATTAGGAAACTATATATATAGAATATGGTTATTTTTGGTTGGATTCTACACAGAACTTAAAAGAGTGGGTTGCTCAATGGTTAACTTCTGTTAACCTTAAAGACAAAGCTATTGCTGTTTTTTCTATTGCTTGGAGTATATGGAAAGACAGGTGTTCTTTCATCTTTCGGGAAAGATATAAATTATTTCACTCTCATGAGACTAGCTCTCAAATTTGTGAATGATTCGTAAAAGTTTCTTAGACTCGATCCTGCTTTGCAAACTTGTCTCGCTAACACTTTATCTCGTTGAAAATGATTTAGATTCTCGTAGTAGTCTCCTTGCCCGAAAGACTGCATTATTGTATACAGTGATGCATCATTTGATATAAATACTAATCTTTCTGGCATTGGTTTGATTATGAATGACAAAACAGGTAACTACATTGGCTGCAAGGTCGTCCCAGGAGTAGCTCTAACGTCAAGAAGTCGAATGTTTAGCCTCGCTAGAAGCTAGTCTTTGGGCAAAAGAAAGAAACTACAACAAAGTTTGTTTCATCAGTGATGCTCAATTAGTAGTAGGATGTTTCAATTCAAATAATAACCAGCTGTTCTGGTATAACAAAACAATTATGGATGACTGCAAGTTGATTCACAATAGTTTTTCTTTCTCCAGAGTAGAATTTTTAAAAAGAAATTTCAACAATCATGCTGATGCTGCAGCTAAGTATTGTAATAACTTAAGAATTCAGGGAGAGTGGTTGGGTATAATCCCACCATTCTTGCCACAACCCTTGTAAGTTTTAACTGGTTTTAATAGTACTTCTTTATTTCTTAGCAAAAAAAAAAAAAATATTGCCGATTTAATATTATGTGATATTTTTTTTTTCTTAATCAATTTTAGGAAAATGTATTTAGAATATTGCTATTTTTAGCTAGTTACATTAGAGTTATTATGTTCACGGATTTTTTTCCTTTGCTGATAAATATAGAATGAGTGATGTAGAAAAATAATTTCTGGATTAATTTTAGAAAATTAAATTTTTAATATTGTTAATTTTTTTATCTTATATTTATTGGATTTGTTACCTTCTATCACATATTAGATTTTTCAAGATGATCCTAACAATTATTCATAGATATTTTACCTTAAAAATAATCTAAAAAATATAAATATGATTTTTTTACCTCATAAACATTTTTATCCGATTTTCTGAAATTAATATAGCAATTTTTCGAAATAATGGGGGCCGTCCATCGCATGTGTCCCACTAATCCATCCAATCTACACCGCACATTGTCAGATCAACGCACCATATCTAACGAAATTTCATCGGACGAATACGAATGGTTTCTCAATTAGCCAATTAGAGAGCGAGGTCAAATTATAATATACTAGTATTTTGTTAATTCTCTGGATCTTTTACAATAATATAGTTTTTTTTTTTTAATCATAAATGTCCAAAATTAATATAGTAGTTTTTTTATTTTCTGGATTTTCATAAAATTATAAAAGATTATTTTATTCCATAAATATGTTGAATTGATTTTTTTTATTTTAATCATAAATGTCCAGAATTAAAGAGTGATTTGCATTCTTTATATAGATGTTAGAAACTTAGTTCCAAAAAAAATCTTTAAAATCGTTATGGAATTAAATCCAGTTATATGGTTTGTTATAAAGAAAATAGGGATGAAGAATGATTTCCATCATTTATTAACTATTGACTTTGATTAGTAAATTAACCGTATTAATGGAACTTGTTAGATTGTGTTCAGGTAAATGATTAGATTTTTTTTATATTAATGGATATCGTTAACATAAATATAAATAGTAATTTAAATATCAATTAATGTAGTATTTTTTATATATTGTTGGTTTTTCCTTTGTTAGATATTTATCATTAATACTAAAAATTAATATAGCTATTTCTATATTTTTTTCCTTTTAAAAGATAAAAAAAAATATAAATCTTTTTTATTCCGTAAATACGTCGATTTTATTTTTTATTCTAATCATAAATGTCCAAAATTATAATATAGTATTTTGTTAATTCTCTGGATCTTTTACAATAATTACATGAAGCTATAAATGTAATTATTTTATTTTATAAATATGTTAATTTGATTTTTTTTATTTTAATCATAAATGTCCAAAATTAATATAGTAGTTTTTTTATTTTTTGGATTTTCATTAAATTATAAAAGATTATTTTATTCCATAAATATGTTGAATTGATTTTTTTTTTTATTTTAATCATAAATGTCCAGAATTAATATAGTAGTTATTTTTATTTTTTGGATTTCCAAAATAAATGCACAAAATTAATATAGCCATTTTTCTAAACAATGGGGGCCGTCCGTCACGTGTGTCCCACCAATCCAGCCAATCTACACCGCACATTGTCAGATCAACGCACCATATATAACGAAATTTCATCCGACGAATACGAATGGTTTCTCAATTAGCCAATGAAAGCGCGAGGTTTCGGTCACCAGCCAATAGGAGGGAGGGTAAACAGCACCAGTGCTACTTTTATTCTGGAGTGAGGGATGGTATTGAGTTTTTAGGTTGTTGATTAAGAGGATTATAGCGATGTGAGACTATTTGTCCTTTCACACGCCTCCTCACGTGTAAGGCCAGTCACTGGCCTCACACGTGGACCTACGTACGAGTTACCAGTCCATCGGTAATAGGTGTACACAGGTGAGTGACTAAATCAGGGGTAACACCTCGGCCAGTATCGGCATTGGCCTACACCCCGGTGTACAAGTGACAAAATCGGTTAAACACTTCGACAAAGAACTCGGCCTATACCTGCGTACGCAGGTCTGGGTCTGGGGCTTAGCTCTGATACCATGTTAAAGTCTGTGGGCATCCAACTCAAAACAAATTGGCATTGAGTAGAGCGGCCCTTCCATATTATATTTAAGTTAATTCAGCGGATTATAGCGATGTGGAACTATTTGTCCTTTCACAATAAGGTACCGAAATTCATAATAGATCTGTTAAGAATAAATCTTTCCAGAACCTTAATTATAGAAACCCTACAATAAAATAATGGCTGAGCAAGTTTGATAGAAAACTGCGTTGTTTTTTCTAGACTTTCCTTCTTGGAAGGAATTGTTGCTGTAACAGATTTCTGAGAAATATTCTCTTCTTGAATTCACGGTGTTAACACCTACGATGAAACACAGAGACAAACAAACTGAGGAATTTTGCGGGAAAATAAGCAAGCTAAAATTAAAAAATTAATAATCGATGCATATGAAACTACAATAATTCTATTTAGCCCACTAATAAATTCCACTTTCAAACCCACCGCTGAGGTGGCAATGACATGGCTTGACCACTTTTTTCTCAAGTGACGTGCGTTTTCGTGCGTTTTTATTTCTCTTTTTCATTCTTCTCATTATCGAAACGAAAGAAAAACCCTACTTTTTTCTTTTTGTTCTTCGTTTCGGCGTAGGGTTCAGGCTGAAAGAGAAGTAACATACATCTTCAAAATATCATCCATGAAAAACATCAGAACTATGGAACAAAGGTGTTTAGTTCTTGAACATATCGATGCAACATCAGATCAAGTTCAACATTTTATCTAAGATAGATATCGAACCGTTATTCATCAATTCAGGTAATTATCTCTTCGTTGATTTGGATTCACTATTTTATAATAGAAGATTATTCGGATGTCCACTGAATGAGCTGGAGGAATTGGAAAAATACTCTCGATTTATCGTTTAGCCAAGACTAATGGTTGCCGTGGATGTTGCTGGATTCTGTTTTATGTTCATGATAAAAGCCTTCCTCGTGAAATTAAATCCAGCAAATATACCTCTGAGTGGAACATATCTAGGATCACTGGTTACAGTCAACGGAGATGATGGCACATCCAAGAACTGCAGAAGCAATACTAAATTTTGGAGCACTTGGATATGGTGCCCCAGAGTCACAGTGGCTTCGTAACCCCTCACATTTGGGGTAATACTCACGGAATTGTTAACTAGTGGGTTGGCAAGGAATTTTGATTGTCATTGTTCATGTAACTTTGTTTCTTTTTACTTGTATTTCTTTTTCTTCTGTCATTTGTGTTTACAAAAGTTTCAGAGGGCATTCTTGTGTGAAAATTTTGAACCTTATCAGGTTTTTGGTATTAACTGCCTTAAACATGAGACCAACAGTAAGTTCAATCTATGCACGTCAATTTTGCAACTTGTGGATTATTGCATTTACCGTAATGTAAACCTTTCACTGTTGCCGACTACTTTCGGAAAAAAAGTTAGCTCTTCAACCTTTAAACCATTTTATCAAGCAATACCAGAATAATAAATTCGCAGTAGATACTAAGATCACTCTGTAAAACAAGCAGCTGACAAAAAAAGAAACCTGATAAATTGATTCATTCTGCCAATATAGTAGTATAAAAAAAAAATAGAGGATACAATCTAAAAATGGGAGACAATGTAGTTGTTTTGAAGACTCAGAATTAACATGATAATTAATATAGCGATAGTGGTACAAGTGACTACGTCGCTTATCTTTTCCTCTACACATCCCAACCAATCTTTCCAACTATTAAAATCACATTTCTATTTAGTGATGCTCCCGTGTTTCTCAGCCAACTTGGCAACGCAGTCACTTTGTATTACCTGCGGAACTCATCCCCTTGTAGCAGGTCTGTCTTAGTTTGCCTCCTTGTTTATACTTCCTAAAAAGCAAAGCATCCAAGTTATAAAGTGCGAAAGCAGTCATTAAATGGATAAAGTATATGTTTCTTACGGATTGCATATATTATAAAAAAAAAAAAATCAATTGTTCTTGAGTTCTTCTCCTATTTTTGCCAATCATATCTCACTTCAAAATCTCAAACAGAATAATTTGAGAAATCTCAAACAGAATATTTGTTCTTCTCCTATTTTTGCCAATGATAACTAGCATTATGTTAAATCATGGAGCAGTGTAGTCTTGCAGATTGAACCTAGTATTTCATCACTTCAAATGAGTGTTTCATTATAAATTTACATTTGTGTTGTTTAAGTATTCTAGTGTTTGTGTTGTTTATTATGATCCACCACTTTAAGTATTCTACTTGTGTTTCACCAAAACAAGTAGAATGTTCTCATTCAAAACCAAAATAAGATTAAAAAAAGAAGAAAATCATACTGAAATTGCTAACACAGACCTTGTGACTGTGAGTCTTAACTTGCCTCATAACCTTCCCAGTAATTTATGTTTCAAAATTTTCACATAACCAACATCTCTCTTTAACATCCTTGCCAAATCTTTAAATTTTCGCCTTCCTACAAAATCACAACCCTAAAATATGAAAATACAGTATAAATAAATAAATTTTCAAGTCCATTTAACTCCAACACAACAATAGAAATTTAGAATTAACCTAAAAATTGCAGTTACAAAAACTCAATGTTCTGTAACTCATCTAAACTTTACCTTAATTCAATATTCTTAATCTGATTTCAAAATCAATGGCGCGGATCTTATCAATACAGGAAAAAAGTGACATATCAAAGTTGTGAAATTGTATGAGTCAATGAAACCCTAACTTGAAAACTCTAAAGAAAAGAAATTCGGGAGCAAGAGGAATGAAGCACAAGTTACAACTTACAACTCACCTAGCAGTAGTTCTTCTTTGATGTTTGTTTTCCTCTATTGATTCCTATTCCTAGAAGAGACTACCCGAGAATAAACAACAACAAAGAAAGAATATGGAAACAGAAAAATAAAAACCAACGTCAGCGGAAAGAAGAAACCCACGGAGATAATAAAGTCAAGCCATGTCATTGCCACCTCAGCAATGGGTTTGAAGGTGGGATTTACCGGTGGGCTGAATAGAATTATTGAAAGGCATTTTAATAGTCAGAAAACGTACACAAACGTTACCAAAATTAAGTCTAATTAATCACGCACTTAAAGGCAATAAACGTTTTGAAAATCTTTTCAAAAACCAGCAAAAAATAACTTTGAAATTCAAGAGACCTCCCAAGACCCCCAAGGCCCTGCTCCCGGACTAATGTTATATATATATATATATATATATATATACCCATCAGTAGGGGGAGGGATTCGATCCTGAGACCTAACCCTCCAGGCCCAAAATGCTAAACCACTGGGCCAAGCTCGAATTGTTGATATAAATGTACAAAAGAATTATTTTAAAACATATATCCCAACAGAAAGTTCTTAATAATGAGATCAGGGTAAAAGAACAAGACGTCTTTGTCTAGTTATCGATTTGATTCAAACCCTAAAACTTAAAGATTTAAAATGAAATTATTCATGGGAGTTTTTTTTTTCTCGTTGAAGAGATGAATATATCAGAAAAAGAAAAAATGTTAAGAAAGAAAGAGAGAACCTCGGGGATAGTGCCTCTTTTTCAGTTATAAAAGGAAAAAAAAGTCAACAACCCAAATTAAATGAGTAGCCTATCAGAAAGTGAGGAACGTGACGGGTGCACATAGACGCACTCGTCTAAAATCCTATGTGTCATATAAAAAATAAAATTTTCACCCTTAATTGGAGATGCTCTAAGAAAACGTCTAACCGTCGGGATGGTGTAGTATGCGATCAGTTACAAATTCACACTTGATGGACGCGCGCATGAAATTGTTCCTCTCATGCAAATTTTGGATTAGTATGTTTCTTTTGAATGTTTGCTAATGTAGATAAGAGTTTCTTTTACCTAATAACATGCTTAGCATTTTCTTTCGGACGAAAATTGAAAGATCTATTTATAGAAGCGGATGTTGCATTATCAACACTAAATATAGATTTGTTATATGTACTCCAAACTTTGTTATCTAAATTATCTTTATGTTTGAGATGGTGGAGAAAGTTGAGAAACCGAATAAACAAATTTAATGTTTAACCATTACTCCTCTTAAATATTTAGATTCATTATTTAAATTGAGGTTGGAATGGCTAGAACCGGTAACTAAGAATTCTGTAATTTTAGATGAAAAAGAATTTCCGCAATGCATAACAGTAACACTAAGTCATTTACGAATTAAAAAGAATAAAAATGTTAACAATTTAGCATAATATATTTTATTTTATATATTTTATAATTTTTTTACAAAGGATCAATACATATCGGTTGAAACGTTGGTGGAAGGTAACCGAGCAACAAGCTGGGCCCAACACCTTTCTGAATAACAATGCCTAATCTTTGAAAGAGAGAACTACTTCTTTTGTAATTGACATTATGCCTAGCAAGAAAATTTCTCAACCGCTTAAGAAAAAAGATAGTTTCCTCACCAAGTTCACCTAAAGTAGTGAATGCCAATACTTTGAAACCATAGCCATGTTCCGTACATTTGTCCAGATATTTTGTAAGGACCCTCAAGACTGTGAACGCTATTAGACCGGTCAAGAGAAGATCAAGAGAAGACTTAGCCACTAACGACTCGACTAATCAAAATATAAACTTAATTAGTAGAAATTAAGCTAACAACAATCTATGTACTAAATTAATACCGTTCAATAGATCTCGAGAAGTTATGCGCAATGGGCTACTCGAACGTGTCAATCAGATATCGGAAGAAGAAGTAATCATCAGATTTCTGTGAAGGGTAAAATTGTCATTTCACTTTAAACCACCTGGATGCCTTAGAATTCAATGGGTGCCTTATTATTTTTAGTTGGCCTTATCATCACTAAAACGTGTCGATGAGATTCATTTATCTTTTTTCTTTCTTCTTCCTTCTTCTCTCATGTTCTTTTCTCCGTCTCTCTATCGATCTCAGACTTTGAGATTTGAGTGTTTATTCGTATGAGAATTCTTGTAGACCTTGTATTCTTGATGAACTGAGTGAGGAGGTTTTTTGACTGAAGCCGATTTAGTTCCGGAAAAGCAGAGAAGTGGTAAGTAAAATTATGGTTTTTGTTGATTTGATATTTAGTGTGATTTGATGTTTAATTGATTGATTCTTAGATTGGGTTTGTTGTTAATTGAAGTGTAAAGGTTTATATAGAGTTTAATTTTAGTTTCTTAGGAGGAATTGAAGATGAAGATTAGGGTTCTTGAGTTGGGAGAATTCAGATGAAGAAGATGAATTGATTAGATGTGATTGAAGTTGGGTTGATGATTTAAGGTTCTGCAGAGAGGAATTAGAAACTAGGGTTTGAATTTGTAATTGAAGTTTAACTGAATGGTCTTGGGAGGAAGATAAATTGGTGAATTGGGATTACTGTTGGTGATTTAGAATTAGGGTTCGGTTCTGTGATTAGAAGATAGAGATGAACTGGATATTGGCTAGATAGATAAGATGATTATGATTGTGGTGATGTTGAACTGAATTGGTGATGGAAGAGTTGGAAACAGATGAAGGAATTGAAGTACAAGTTATTAGTTTTGTGTACATAGGTTGATATTGAATTGAACCTGATGAAGATGATGTTCTGAGTAGAAGAAATATGACTGTGACTGTAGGTTAGGGTAATATTGAATTACAGGGGGTCTTGGTATGATTGGTGGTAGTAGTTTGGTAAAACACAGGATTTTGGAAATGATGTGGATACTAAATTGATTACTGGTACAAGACATGGAAGAATAGTTGATTCAGCTGAACTAGTGGAGTTGTAGTAATTGCAGAATGGGTGTTGCTGTTTTGACTAAGTGGTGTTGCAGTACATGTCTAAGATGAAGTGAAATGGAAGCAATGGTGGAGTGTTTGTGTAGATACTTAAACTGAACTGAGTTGGGTGATTGAAGTATTGCAGATTGAACTGAAACTATAGGATTGTAATGGTATGAGGCTATGAGCTACAAGATTATGTATTGGAGTTAGAAATAGAGTTGGTGAATTCAGAGTTTGAACTGATATAATGAGGAGATGATTAAACTGTGTGTTTTACAAATAGAAATAGAAATGCATCTTTTGTGTTTTGATCTGTTTGTGTTGTATCATGAAACTTAAGCCTGTTAGTCAGCCTAGTCAGTTTAGCTAACTCAATTTGTTTAGATGACTTAGTATATCTGACTGAGTTGAATCTATTCGACTCAGAACTGGCTCAGTGAGCCAAAACCAGACCAGACCTGAACCAGTTGACTCGTTGATCTCTGACCCTGATTTACGTTGACCGTTAGTTTGACCGTGATTGTCAGTTTGACCGTTAGAGACCGTTAATTGACTCAGATGGACTAGACCTTAGGTCAATGGGCTTATTTATTGAACTTGGGCTTAGTTCCATGTTTCTTAGTTTGATACGTTGGACCCTTTATGGTCCGAATAGACCGTTGGTTCCTTCTACAAAGATGTAGATACTCATTATACCTATCGAATGGACTTTAGAATCAACCCAATCGGATTAGTAAACTCTTATATAATCTAAAAGTATAGAATTGTAAGATGTAAAACCATAAATGAGTTTGGAACCATTAGATAGTTCACTTATCCTATAACTAGAGATTGTATGAGATTATGTTATGAGCCATGTGTGAGCCTTTTGGCTACTCTTAGAGTGCTTGTGTGATTAACAGTGGATTGTACATCTCGAGGTGGGAGAGGCTTGTCATCAAATCAGGTGGGAACTCTGGTTCCTTTTCATATGCGAGCATGATGAGTCATTACTTCTGATGAGCATATTTGTGTGTAAATGATTGGGTATGTTGTGCAATATGAATTGTGTGGATTCTCCAAATGTTATATCTACTTTTATGCTTATTATAGCCCAGATGAGGCAATATCGTTATATAGGGGAATATTACCTTTTACAATTTCTTGTGAGAATCCAATCGTTTGCATATTATGCTTGATTGCAAAATCTTTGGGACTTATGATGGTAGATTCTTGAATCATGGTCTGTATGGGCACTCCATGTGGATGGGCTATTATTAGAGTTTGGAGTTATTCTGCTTTCGCTTTCTCCAATGAGTTTGGCGAGGTCTGAGTGACATATTTTAGTTGTTCTTGCTTCACTTTTGTGGATTCATCCGGTGGTGGTCTTTCACGGATATTGCCACTATGGACGCAATATCTGAGGAAGTAAAACTAGAATAACATTCTTTCATGAATGATATATATAACGATGCTTGTTGTTTGCTGAGTGAATAATTTGATGTGTGTTTGAGTGAAATCCCCGCGAGGAGTGACTGTGGTCTCCCCACAGCTCATTGCTAAGTCTTATAGCCCAGATGAGGCAATACATAGCACGGGAAGTGCATATAATAGCTATCTAGCGCGTAAAGCGAAATACTATTACTTTTTATTTTATAAACTAATTTATGTCGTTAAGACCCAGATGAGGAAATATTATATCGAGGTATTTGGGAAATCATTCTTATGCATATTATGCACGATGACATGTTTAGTTATCATTCTTTAGAACTGTGAAGCATATTAGTGATTACTTGAAAAATATATATATTTTCTACTGGGAACCCTTCGGGATGATGTGCTCACTCGTTCCCACTTCAGTTTCAGTAATTAGAAGAAATTGTGTGCGCGAAGATATCCGTTTTCGTAGCTCAATGCTTTTAGCGATGTTAGAGATGTTAAGAATCTTTTATATATGTATTCTTTATTTATTTGTAAAACAACACATTAATATATTCATATCACTTGAGAGATTTGTCATTTGTATAATATCAGAGAGTTTGGGTTTTGTTATTAGTACTTCATGTAATTGCGATTCTTAGAATCACTAATCTAGGTTTGATGCTTCAATTAGGTTGTAATCCTTTTTAGCTAAGCAAATGATTAGGTTGGGGCGTCACATATTTGGTGTTCTTGCGAGTCACAGCAGCATGGATAGCATGACTTAGAGTGAAAGTACGACTTCTAGCACTTGTGAAAGGAGAAGCACCCGTGACATCAAAGCTAACATCTTTGCCATCTTCCCAGTTGTAGACAAGAATATCGGCGGGCTTTAAGGCGTTAGCAAAAACCTAATACTATTATTATTATTATTATTATGAAAGGATGCCACAAGGGCTTTTATTAAGAAACCCACGAGTCAAATTACAAACTAAGATTTGGCTGGTAGCCGTGCAACAAGTTGTGCACCAACACCTTCTTAAAATAATGATACACAACATATGAAAAAGAGAACTGCCTAAATTATTGTTAACATCATGGCTTGCCATGCAGTTCTTCAATCTCTTCAAAAAGTTAGTAGTGTCGTCTCCAAACTCGCCCAGGGTTGAAAAGGCTAAAAAACCGAAACCATATCCATAAGATGAACATAACTCAGCGTATTTGTTGCACTTACGGGTGATAGCTGCGAAAATGGCATAGCCGGGTGTGAAAGTACGGTTTACACCTTTAGAGAATGGTGAAACACCGGTTACATCATAGCATATGTCCTTGCCGTTCTCCCAATTATATATCATAATGTTTGCAGGTTTAATAGGGGTGTTGCTATTCGAAGTAAGGCCAATTGAAACTTCTTTCCTTGCTGCGACTCCTGCTTTATAACATAATTCAGCCAAGAGGTCTCGTGCCATATCATGACGATATTTCTGGCCAACCTCACTCGCGCAACGAATTGCATGGTCGCCAAAATGATCCATAGATCTTTTACAGCATGCACAAGAACTATCATCATCAAAGAGAGGGATACCAAGGAGATATTGCAGTACACACATGAATTGTAACTAAGTTAATAATATTTTCTTTGCCTGACTTTTTGTAAAGATAATTATTAATTTTTCATTTGCCTGACTTTTTTGTAACTAAGTTAATAATACAAACGAGGACATTCAAGGTGGCAGCGGGACAGTTTCCACCATTTTGTACGATTTTGTCTAGATAAGAATAAGTTCTAATAGCGTGTTTGGATATCAGAAGTATAAGTGCTTGCGCTTCTCCAGCAATAAAAGTCAGTAGTAGAAATGAGAAGAAAAAATATTTTCTTCACAAAATGTTAATTTTTTTTGCTTCTAGAAGTCATTTTGAAATTGTCTACGCAAACTAACTTCTGAGTTTGAAGAATGGTATGAACAAGATGCACAACTACACTAGAGTGGGGAATGGCTCAATCTGGCAATGGTAGTCTGCTGAAGTATATGGAAAGAGAGGTGTGATTGGGTCTTCCAACACAAGAATCCTGATCCAAAAAGGACTGCCAGGGGTGCAGTTAATTTTGCTGGATATTTAAAAACATTACTTTTAAGTAGAGAACTTTAGAACAACAACCTGTCTCTAATGCTTCATCTTTGAACCCACCCCCTAATATTGTGCTAAAACTTAATTGTGATGCATATTTTTAGCATTGGTCTAATTCTACGTAGCTGTGCAGGGCATTGCTGAGGTTGCATATCAAAAAGATTCGATGAAGTTTTGAACCCGGACCATCCAATCCTGGAAGCATTCATATGGTGCAAAGAAATGAAGCTCACAAATGTGATCATTGAGACAGACTTAAAGAACATTATGGAGTACGTTAATAATTCTGCACTAATGATTACTTGGGATAATAAAGTCATTCTGCTGGAAGCTCTGGATATGGTGAACTCTGTTAACAACTAGAAATGTAGTTTTGAAAAGAGAGTGTCATAAGACAGCTGATTTGCTAGCCAACTACTGTATAAGGCATAACATATCAAATACTTGGTATGATAAGCCTCATAATTTCCTAGAGTCTCAATTATTGTTGGACAAATATCACTCTGGTTTGATTTAATAAAATCCTCTCGCTTTTGCATAAAAAAATAACTAACTTCTGAATTCTTTGCTTCAAGGAGTCAAAAAACAACTTATGGGTATGTATCCAAACAACTTACTAAACACTTTAAGAACAAAGGTGCAAATTTACACCGAGGATAGCGGATTAGGGATCTATTTCGTCGGTACAGTGCCACGGTGTGACATAATAAAAAATTCGAATGACAAGAACGTATTTCAAACAAAAAAGATACTTTAGGGAAACTGTGAAAGCTTCCTTATAAGAGTAAGTTTTACGGTAGGATCCAAGCTATCTCGATCGTGAAAAAGGTAAGAAGTGCCAAGTCTAATGGGTTTTAACTGGGTATCATCCACACTTTTTCAAGTTATAATCCAAGGTTTCATAGAAGATATGTTAGAAGTTAAACCAAGATATGGTGATTTGGTACAACGTGTCATATTTGGAAGTCGAGTTAACTTGAGAAGCAAGTTGTGCCGGTTGCTAGTTTTAGAGTTTTACTATGTTTAGAATTTCGTTTGTGTTTCTAGAAGTGTGTTTTATTTAGAGTTTGTTTTTATTAGGAAAGTGCTTTGAGTGATCGTCAAGTTTGTGAAACTATAAGTAGGCTATTGAGACATAAGAATTGTATACCGAATTTGATTATGAATGTAGTCTTTTATTTGCTTCCGTGTGTACTCTCCTCTCTCTTGCTCGATCCTACATATGGTATCAGAGCAAGGTGAGAGGAAGAGAGAGGAGAATGAGAAAGAGTTGAAGAAATTTTTTGTTTTCCGTAGAGAATTGGTTCTTAGTTTTTCGTGAAGGATAAAAAAAAATTGCGTCTGCGTTCACTTTTGACTAAACCTGGAGTGGTTCGTGGGGTCGAAAGGGAAAATGATTCGAGATAAAAAAATAAAATAATAACAGTTTGATGAATGAGTTTTGTGGTTCGTTGTGATGGGTATTCACCGTGCGTCTGTGGAGTTTGAAACCAAGAGGAATTAGAGAAGAATTGATGGCTGCTATGATTTCCGAGGTGATGCTGCCATTTTTAAGATGTGATGAACGATGAAGATGATGCTGCAAAGTGCAAACAGATAGAGATGGAGGATGGTGATTGAAGGCTGGTGAAGATTGGTTAGTATATGGAAGGTGCCAGTTTTAGGACGACCATATATGGAAGGTGCCAGTTTTAGGAAACTTTTGTTCGTGAGCTTGTTTTTTAGAAGGGGACAATATTTGGAAATCTTTTGTTCCTGGTGATGATTTATGGAAGTCAGGGAGAAGCTCAGAATTTTCTACAAAAAAAAAAAAAAAAAAGGTCGAGTCCGACAAGGGTTTGAAGTTAAAAGTTTTGATGATGGTTGTGATCGGTAATGTGGTAGTAAACATGGGTTGCTGTGGTAGAGCATTGGTTGTTTTTAGAAGGTAAAGAAGCTTTGGGTAAGTGGTTGATTCAAAGGGTTAAGTTATGGATTCGAAATATACGCAACAGAAGATCAAAGTTTGTATTGCAGTCAGGAGGATTGGTACAGTTTGATTAAGGTGATCGAATTCAGAAACTTAGAATGACAAGGAATGTTGGGAAGTTATGTTTTAGCTTAAGGGAGGATGGTATCATGTTAAGCTCAAACATGGTGATTGCAGAGTTCGTGGCGGAAACTTGGAAATCTTACCAAGTGTGGCAGACTTTGTGATATTTATTGCTTGTGGAAGAAGTATAACAAGAAAAAGATTGTGAAACAAAGAAGTGTGAAAGTTTCGACTAAAGAAGAAAATAGAAGAAGAAACGACAGTAAGGTTGTGAAGAAAGATAAAGTAATCATCAGAAGGTGATGAGAGAGTGAAAAGAAGAGACGTCACAAGGGTGTGATCGTGAGAAGTGAAGCAATCCCAGTGTGGGGATTTGGCTAGAGAAGTGAAGAAATTCCAGTGTGGAATTTGAGAAGTGAAGACAATAATAGTGGGTTAAAATCCCATGAGTTGTAGATGCCAATGATACCTGTAAATATCAGAAAATGAGGTGAGATGGATCATTGCAGTAGTGACAAATAGTAAACAAGAGATGAGTTTGAGCTACAATGCTCAGTGAAGAAAGTAGAAGATGAGCTATAATGCTCGGTGATGAGTTAAAGAAATATTTTTTTGTGTTTGGATTAGCTAGTTGAATAGAGCACAACAAGGTGTTTCAAGCTTGTTAAGGATGGTGTTCCGCTGCGATAAAAAAGAACGTGCAGGATGAATTGAGTTGGTTTGAGAATTGATTTTGTTGATAAGATAATGATGACGGAATTCCGGCGGATCATGAAATTGGGATGAGCTATAATTGAGTATCAAAGAGTAAGGGTTTGTTGGTGGTATCTTTGAAGATGAGAAAAGGCAAGAACGTGTTAACGTTTATCTATGGAAGAAGTGAAATGGTAATGAGAAAATACAAGGACGTGCTAGCGTCGATCAATGTAAAAAGCAGAGGAGTAGAAGAGGGTTACAGAATTCTTGTTGAACGATATCTTGGTTTAAGGGAGGATGTTGGAAGTTAAACCAAGATATGGTGATTTGGTACAACGTGTCATATTGAAAATCCAACAATGAAAATCCAACAATGAAAATCCAACAATGAAATTTGTCACCATTCGCTATTGACTTCATCCAAAGATAGGAAAGGTCTCCACTACAATTATAATTGAGCAACAAGAATTTCTCCTATGATAATTTTTCAAGTCATGTTTTTTTGGATCCACCCTTACTTTAGGTCACACTTTTTGATCTTATGAATTTCGTTTACTATAGTATTTTATCCATTCACCAATGTCATGTTTTTTATATCCTCCACCATCATTGTTTTGACTAGAAAATTGAGAACACACGCTATGTATAAAGATGGAAAAAGAAAGTCATGGTGCCATTCTTGATTTTTCAGATTTTATTTGTTTCTTGTCCGTAAGCTTTCTTTATATCTAACTATCATTTGAGATGGTGGAGAAAATTGAGAAGCTAAAGAATAATAATAGGCTTGATGTTTTTATATCCTTCCCCAACTTCATTGTCTTGGAACGAATTTAGAGATGATATTTCTAGTGAAGGATACCGGAAACTTATGACAAAATCATGTCAACTAATCTCAATAGGTATAAGAGTGCAGTAAATGGCAATATAGCCAAATTAGACATAAACTTTAAAGTTCGAGCTTTTATTATTGTTTTAAAAAGTTATATAATGTGGACATCAAGAATTTCAGTCCATGTAAAAAGTATATTATCAAACATAGTTGGAATTGTTGGAAAAAATGGGTACTCGGAGGATGAAATTCAGAGAACATAAAAGAATGTTGTATCACTAAGCTTCAAAGACTTTCGATTCTTTTCAGCAAATATTTCGACACTGCCCAAATAATTGGCGAGTATAATTGGTCAATGAAATAATGCTTTCAGAATATGATGAATCCCAAACAAGATTGTTGGGTTCAAGACTTGTACTCCCTTGATCCAACCAAGAACACACAATATTTAGAGTCTAATGATGCTTAGAGATAATAGAGAACATATATTTTTGATGTGTTGAAATGTGAGAAAGCCTTCGCTATTTAAAGAGAAATTCATGCCTTTTAGAGATGTCTTTTCATATCCAACAGACGCTTTCAACCGGCATCCATTAATGGTATCTCTTGGAAAGAAACCCTTTGGGAAGAGACATGTTGATAGAAATATCTGAAAACCGATATAGGTTTCAAATTCAAAACCAGAAAAATTTCTTCGAGACGATGTCTCGCACTCTGCTAAAGGGCGCTTCCCCCTAGACCTCCGCGACCTGGCCTATCTGGTCGAACACATTCGGGAGGGGCAATGTCCTCCAGACCCCTCGGGTAGCGGCAAACATTTATGAAAATATCCAACAGGAATGTGGAAATCCTAAACTACCTAAACATTCAAACATGGAATAAAGATGTAACACTATACCAGAACTCTCCTTTTAGAGAGTATTGTTCTTTATTATCTATGCAATGAGGAAAACCTCTTTTTCCGAAAAAATAAAAAATCTCTATTAGATATGTTTTCTCCTATTTAATTATGGTCTGGAACAGTGGAGAAAATCGCACAACTTGTAAAGGGTATATGTTTGTAAAGGGATACTAATTCAGAGATTCATCTATCAAGATTGATCCTTTATCCATATGGGCGGTAACCCATAAAAATTTAGGATCCCATTATCCATTTTATAAATCATAAAAAATTGAGTGACTAAGGCATAAATGAGTTTAGATAAATGGAGATTGGAATTACTTCTTTATTCATTTTACAATGTAATCTAAAGACTTGAAGGTCTAGACAAATAAAACTACCACTTTGAATGGTGAGGAAACCCTTACTTTTTATTGGCCAAAATATGCCTTTTTTGAGTTTTGTGAAACGAGCGTTTTGGTGAGGACACTTGGCCACGTATGTTTGGTTTAAAAAGAATAGGAAAAAGATTAAAAAAAGGAAACAAATTCAATATTTAGATGTGGACACTTGGCAATGTATGAGTGGTTTAGAAATTATAAATTTAAAAGGAAAACCTAACTTACCGTGTTTGAAATTTTATGGAAGTCCAAATTCAAGAACAAAGGTGCAATGCATTTTGAGGACTTGGTCTTGAATCCATGGAAGTGAAGAGCCACATGACCAAAATATGGATCCATTAACTTGTTCAAGCTGAGGAATCTCTATCTTGTAGAGAATGAAAATATGAATTCGGCGATGAGTTATCCCGACGTCAGACAAAGAAATTATGAGAAAAATTGTTAAAGGAGTGCCCAGGTTTACAATCGATGATAAGTGCACTTATGCCAATAGAATCAACCGATTATGAACGTATGTTTATGCAAAAAAAAAAAAAAAAAATCATTTTTGAGTTTTTTATATCAACCGATCGACACTTGTGGAGGACTATCCGCCGATTGTGATCAACCTGTCACAAAAACGAAGAATGTATGTCGATTGTGGGTTGATGCTTCATGGATCAACAAACTGTCGACCATTATAATCAAGAAGTATTCCGATTCCGGATTGGTGTTCTTCATGGATCCTGAGCATATATTAAGAGCAACCGGCCATTAAAATGAAAAACCTATAAATATTGATTCTTGGTTGATGCTCTTTATGGATCAAGAACATCATGAACAATCAGTCATCATGTAATTTCCTTACCGACCAATTGTTCCTGAAAATATTAGGTTTAAGCTATGAAATTTAGAATCTATGGAGGCGCATAAATGGCAGTTGCGGGCGAAGCAAAATGATTTTAGGTGGGTAGGTGGGGAGAATCAAATACTATATATTTTCATAGCATAGCTAGTGCAAGGAGGAAGCGGAACACAATAGCAAAGCTTCAAATTTTGTGTGTGTGTGTGGGGGGGGGGGGGCATTGATTGTTTTGATCAAGGTATTATAAAGCTGGAAATAAATTTCTACATCAATTTGTTCACTCAACAGTATGAGTTGAACTTGGGTATGGAAAATCTGTATTTCCCAAAGATTAAAGAAGAGGATAAGCGTTGGCTTGAGAGAAAATTCTCTGAGCAGGAAGTTTGGGGAGTTTTTAAACAAATGGGATGTAATAAGGCGCTTGGTCTAGATGGTTTTACGGTTGAATTCTTCAAGAGTTGTTGGGGTGTATTGAAAGAGGATCTTGTGAATCTTATTAAAGATTTCCACAGACGATACTATTGATTGGAGGTTTAATTGCTCTTTCATCACCTTAATTCCGAAGAAGGAAGATTCTTGTACTCCTAAAGACTTTAGACCGTTAAGTCTTATTAGTAGGGTGTATAAAATTGTGTCTAAACTGCTTGCAGTTAGATTGCAGAAAATGATGCATGATATTGTTTCTGACTTCCAAGGAGCTTTCATTCATGGTAAAGAAATTCTTGATGGAGTGCTTATTGCGAATGAATATGTGGACAGTAGGTTGGAAGCTGAGAATCCTGGGATCCTCTGCAAGATTGACATGGAGAAAGCATTTGACAATGTTAATTGGCAATCTCTATTCATAATCTTAAAAAAGCATGATTTTGGCGACAAATGGATTGGATTAGTTGGTGTGTAACTTCCTCAAATTTGTATGTTCTTGTGAATGGTAGTTCGACGGAGAAATTCAAACCGAGTAAGGGGTTACAACAAGGTGATTCCTTATCGCCTTATTTGTTCTTATTGGTGGTGGAGGTTCTTTCCAAATTAATCAATGATGCAGTGGCGAGAGGACAACTTTCGTGGTTTCCCTTGGTGGAACACGGTACTATTATTTCTCACCTTCAATTTGCGGATGATATGCTGATTTTTGTTGATGAAAATGTGGAAGAAGTTAGGAGACTTCTAACAATTTTGGCGGTTTACGAAACGATCATTAGTTTGAAGTTAAACTTGGAAAAATCTACTATGATTGGTGTGGGTGCAGATAATGTAATTGATGTTATAACTAGAGATCTTGGTTGCAAGTCGGATAAGCTTCCTTTCACTTATCTCGGTATGCATATAGGTGCACATTGGCGTAGTACCTCAGTTTGGGAGCAGATTTTGGTAAAAATGGAGCAAAAGCTGGCAACATGGAAGAAGAGGAGGTTAAATAGAGGAGGTAGACTCGTTCTTATTAATAGTTGTTAGTCTACCAATTTATTACTTATCTCTTTTTCACTTACCGGTTAGCGTGGAAAAACGAATGGTTAGAATTATGCGTATTTTCTTATGGGCAGCAAGGGAAGGAAGAAGGAAGTTAGTTTGGGTGGCTTGGACAAAGATTTGTATGCCGATGGATAATGGGGGTTTAGGAGTGAGAAACTTAAGGGCAATCAATTGGGCGTTGTTGATTAAGTGGATTTGGAGGTACTCGAAAAGAAATAATAGCTTATGGAAAAAGATTGTGCAAGAGAAATTCAAGAAGAATGGTGATTTGTTAATGCTGAATGTGGATTCACTAGTACAAAAATGGGCTTAGATGACAGTTCAAAACTGTCACCGTAGTATTTACATGACAGTTCTCAAAAATACTTGCACTGTCAACAAAGCCTATGTTACAAAAGGTCTTTAAGAAACTGTTACAGATTCATAGCTGTAAGGTAACAGTTTCTTCCAAAATCTGTCACTGTTGAAGACTTACGGTAACATTTTATTAGTAAAACTGTCATCAGAAAATTAATTTCCTGCACTAAGGTAACGGTTTCAACATGAACCTTTCATTGTTGACTAGTTACGGTAACATATTTTATGTAAAACTGTCGTCGAAAACTTAATTTCTTGCACTAAGGTAACATTTTTTTCATGAACCTGTTGTCGTAGGTAATTTTTTGGAGATAAAACTGCCACTGTAAATGCTTAAAATATCATTATTAGATCCTCATTTGATGTGAGTTCATGTTAACCGGTAACATGCCAAGTGAGATAATTAATATCAAAATAACAAAAATTATGGAAAGATTTTGAAGTTTTCAAATTGAGTGAACTTGAAATTCCGAACTAAATAAGTTGAACACAATAATGTATGATATAGTTTAAGTAATTCAATATAATTCATCGAAAAGTATTCTTAGTAAAAAGAAATTAACAATGAAATCGGAAAGCAAGTCCATTTTTCGTAAAGTTGATCGAAATCTTCTTTGTTGATGCTTCAAACCCAAATCTTAACCCACACAGCGGCATGTTCATGTCAGCTTGAACCGAAATCTGGACCAACACAATCATGCTACCAATTCTTGAGGTTTGTTATCCATGACCTCTTCTTTATATCACTCGGACTTCCTCTGCAAAATGAATACAAACTAATTACCCATAATTACATTTCTAAAGCAACCACACACAAGCTCATCTATTAAAAAAACGCCGAATAGCATTAAACAGTGCTAGAAGGAAAAGATTGCAGTAAACAAGAAAATTAAAAACTTAAAATTACTAATAGACAACTCGTACCTTTCCCCAGACTCCTAACCATAATAACTTAAAATTATTATGAGAATTGACAATTTTAATACTTCATATCCCAGAATATAAACGAAACCCACAGTTTTTCAATATTACTATTTCAGAGACATAAGCATTCTTGTGGAACTAGTAGCTGTAAAGCTCACATTTCAAAATTCCGAATAACCCATTTATGATTCCAGTTTTGTAGTTAAAGGGCTTGAAATTTATATTAACCTATATATTTCCAATTTTGTAGTCTTTAGAGCTGCATGATTTGGTTTTCAATTGGACAAAGTAGTGTTGATAAGAATAAGGTAAACATCATATAAATAGAATCCTCATACTAAATTTCTCAGTCAGAATCTACCGTTGGGCTAGATGTATGTTGTCTGGTGATTTTAAGGCTTATATTTAACAAGTAAGAAAAAATGTAATAACAAAAACAGTTGAAAATGCCACATACCTTAAGTGAATTTTTCACTCTGTCAATCTCTTTTATACACCGATTAAACTGTTAGAAGTCTCCTTCTCGGTAACATAATAGGCTGCCGACCTAAATTGAGTTTCATATTAACAAACCATAATGTGAAGTAACATGCCGTAGGCTTGTCAAGAAGTAACAAATCAGAATTTATAAAGAACACACAAGTAAGAGTCTGCAAAAGGTTTTTATCGCCTTCCACTACATTTTCTAGAGTAAAACTAAGTCTCTGGAAATCATTAAATGTCAACAGGTAACTAATCATAAATGAGCAGCTCTGAGATAGCTATCTCTAGCTAAAGACGCACAATTGCTGTTACGGTTTATACATTTGAGATATGACAATACATCGATGTCTTAGTTTCGCGTTGTATGACACTTTTTTGAAGCATCGTTGTATGATACTTTGATAAAATGTTTCTATAAGAATTGACACGGGGGTAGATGAGTAATGATAAATGAGCAAAAATCTATACAAGACTTTTGATTGGCCCAGATAGTTCTCATTGTTTCAAAGGCTAAAAATATTACTTGGAAAGGCAAAAAAACTTGACTTCCCATTAAACTATCGAAGGTCTGAGGAACATTCTAAGGCTACCAATAGCACGGAAGTTTGATAATTGACCGTAAGAATAAAATCTTTCCGCGCTAAAAGTGCATCAATGAACTCAATCCTTTTATATACTTGTTCAAGCTTTTGTGAAACAACTTCTTTGTCCAGGAACTCATCTGGGTCATATTGCTCTTTTCTGTTGCAGTCTCGAACTCCAGATCTCTCTTCAAGACAAAAATTGAACCATCATCCTTTAATCATAGTTGTAAAGAAATGCAAACACAATAGTAGTAGCAATAACCAACTGAGTAAGATCCAAAAAAAAAAGAAAATAATTGATCATACTAAAAGACAAATTTAAGTTACTAGTGAACCTGAATTGGACGAGCTTGGAAGTTTGAATTCAAAAATCTCCTCCACTATGATGCGACTTTGCTGCTCATCTGTACAGTACTCCAGAACTTGCTATCCGGGATATCCGGAACAAGAGACGTGAAGTAGTTTTATGAGGACATAAGAAATAAGCTTGTAAAACAAAAGTAATGAAAGGAATAGCAGTTTTTGTTCAAAAGTGAAATGAAAATAGGAACAACGCGCAAAAGAAATTTTTTTTTCCTGAATAACACCGCAACCATATAAGGATATGTAAATGGTGCCGCACCTTGATTACGAACCGCAGAAATTAAGAATCCAATTTTCCTCTATTGGAACACAGTGGATATATTTTTGTATCACCATTCTGATCACCCCACACATCTCAAATATTTAGCAAAGTTATTTGGAGTGGAGAAGGGGATTGAACATAATTTATGGACGGACAACTAAACAAAAGTGGAACAAGCCAAGAAATTTTTTACCGAATTATGAGGCATCAAATAGAAAGGCTAACCCGGTAAATGATAAGCTTGAATTCCTACAATATCAAACAAAAAAACTCAACATTGATCTTTAATTTCTATTCAAAACTAAGGCTTCATACAAAATAAAAATAGATCTGGAAAACGATCCTAAACAGAAAAAGTAAGATACACTAGTACAATAAGTGGTTTCGGTCACGGTTGACCTTGTCACGGTTTATCCTATAAGCGTGACTAAAAGTGGGTTGGTCCCGGATAAATGTAAATTCGTGACCATTGTTCACCTCTTTGGACACGGTGTCATTTTGACCGTGTTTACTGTTGATTTCCTAAGACACGTATACATTTTAAAGATTCCCCACTATCGATGGCACTACTCCACCTCCTGATTTATCTCATCTTATCCCCTTTTTCTAGCACCAACAGTTTCAAAATCCACACGATTACATGAACGTACCAACTGCAATTTCCTTGTTGAAATACTCATATCATCTTCACGTCTAGAAACCCAGATTTTTTTATACTAGTTCTTCTCACAATTTAATCTCGTAGATAAGGGATTTATCATTTATCCTTCCCTGCAGTTTGTTCTTCTTAGATAAAATTGTGCTTCTGAGTTACTCGGTACGTAATGTCTTGATTAAGGTGATAAAGAATCTCTTACGCGTTTTTTAGGGGTTTAATTTGATAACGTTTTCAGTGAAATATCACTCGGTGTCCAGAATTATGGTAAGCCCTAAATCTTCCGTCTAATCATCATAATTTTATTTCTTATTACTCATAATTCTTCGATTTACCTTTCTAGTGTTGCATTTGAGTACTTTTAGTTTTCTTATCTTTGAATGCTATTAATAGTGGATATCATTAGGTGTTCGTTGTTCTACTTCTTCATCATAAATTAGGTTCACATTTGTCTGATTTTTTTTTTTTTTTGTATTATGGCTTGGTTGGTGCTGTTCATGGTGAATGCTCTAACAGTTCAGGTTCAGTTGTTCATATATGTTAAGCCAAAATTAGTGGTATCATACCCTGTGGGAATGATGGCATGGTATATGTATTTTCCTAATACTGTTTTTTTTTTTCCAATTGAATCATGTATTGCTTATCCCTAAATCAATTGTATGTTGATACCACTTAGATAATACTACACAGCCAAAAGGCAGAGCAATACATATTGAGGGTGGAATTGGTGAACGTCGACAAAATGCGGAGCAGCAGAGGTGCAAACAAACACTGAGATTTTGATGTTGTCCCATAGGTACATGAGCACATAACCTGTCCTATTAAATTCTCATCGTCACATGTGATTCCATTGTTAAACGCCTCGCAACGATATCTTTTTTCTTCACTTGATAGTTAAGTGGAAATCTGAACATGTTGTTTGGATTTTTAGGGTCCATGAATGGGGAACTAGGGGCTTCCTCAAGAAATTGCATGATCAAAAGTGTTCTCCAGAACAGTAGTGAAACTGCTGTGTAGTTACTTGGGACAAATGTTTTGGCATTAAAAATGCTTGTTTTACCTCTAGATTTCAGATATATGGTTCATGGGCAACCATCTAAGTTATTTTATTTTTTATGTATTAAAAACCCGCAGATCCCGCACTGGCAGTGAAACACCATGCTTCAGGTTTGTGAATTTGTTTTCTTGCAGTCTCATCAATACTTCTCAATTTCAATCTTGATTTATAATGCAACACTTTGTTTTCTCGCTGATGGCCAATTTTCTGGGGTGAGACACATTGTTGCTTCTTTTCAGATAGGTGTTATAACTTCTTCTAATATGTTTTACAAAAGGTTCTGTGTTCTATCTTTTCAGCACTCGGAGCCGTCACTTAAAATGAAAGAACTAGCTCGTGACACAATCTCGATGTATTGACAGGTGATTGAGGATATTGTTGCACTCATCCAAGATTTATCCTTAGGCTGGTAAGTTTCTTTCTGAACTTTTATGTGGTTTGGGCACTATTCTACACACTTCTGTGAGGACAGATATTACTTTTTCCTCGGCCAGTTGTTGTATTTAATTGTTATTGAATCTCTCTCCTATGAGGTCAGGCATAGTATCCATTTTTCTTTAATGAAGGGGTATTTCCATGGGTTCGCCTTGGTGTTGTTCTAATGTTTTATTTTTTTGGATCATATGAAAAGTTTTATTATTCAGAAATTTTACCAGAATTTCTAGTGTTGCCTAATATAAAATATAAGGCTTTGCAGTGCATAATTCTTTCCATACTATATTTGCACAGCCTGTTTGCTTTAGTGTGCAAATGATGCAGTTTTTTTTCTTGAGGAACCCTGTGATCAAGTTTAGGTACAAAATCTATGTATTGCTCTCTCCCGTCACTTCGATTCATTCAAGAACATAATTACTTCTGTCAATTATAGATGTCAATATTATTTCATTTGATCTGTTTTGTATTCTGTCATAAATGTTTTACATTTTGTTTTATTTTTCTCTTTTGCAGCCAAGCAACAACCTGGCGGCAGAGTTTGGAGGATTTCTTGCAGTATGAGGCAGAGGCATCTTCTGTAAACAGGACCTGGAGTAGGCACGCAATAGAAATACAGTGCAGTTATCTTCCAAAACTTTGTTGGAGACGTCCTTTGCTACTCTGTTGTGCGAACATGTTTTTTGTTTTGATGCTTACTGATTAACTTTTTTCCGAAGCATAATGCTTACTAATTTGATATGTCCTTGTTATTAACCCTAGTAGAATCCATATATATCAATGCAGATGTAGAATCCATATATATCAAGGAAGATGTAAAGGATGTTAATTTTTCACAATACATAATAAAATCCAATGCCATATTTGGTAATTTCTTCCGGATTATTTGTCATTACTAGGCCTATTTTCTATTTTGTTTGTGGCTCAAAGTCATGCGTGTGGGATCCGTGACCAAGATGCTAGCTGGTCCCGGTATTAATATGGAAATTTGTGTCCATTAATTGAACAAACTTGGTCACGGTGTATTTCAGCGTCCCGTGTCTAATGAGCATATTTGTCACGGTGTATAACAGAAACCCGAGACTAATAAGGCTGTGGTCACGGTGGACCACACTAAATAGCCACGAAATTAACCGTGACCAAATGGTATAGCTTTTGGCCTCGCAGCCTTTGGTCACGGTTTCTCAAAAATGAAACACCGTGACTGTATACCTTTAGACACGGTAATTTACCGTGTCCAAATGTCATTTTTCTACTAGTGATAAACCCAAATCATAAATTAGGGATTTCACCAAAAAATAATTAACACTTACACATTTAATACACATCACATGCTTTAAAATCTTTACCACCAACATCAAGAACCCAATCGCAACTCATGACCTGAATTTTTCCTTAGAGAAGAATCGAGAGATATAGAGATGGATAAAATTCATGTGGTTATCCAATGAAGATGGAAAGGGAACTTGATTTCTCCATACAAGATCAAAGTGGAAAATTTTCAGAGCAAGAGAGGTAGATATGAGTGTTCGTGAGATAAAGATGGAAGAAAAATGAAATCCTAGATTGAGGTAATAAAGGAGATTCTCGATTTGTAAGAAAAAATCGTGGGAATATAGAAATGAGATATGCCTGAAGAGGGATATGGATCGTTGAGAGATGGTGATGGTAATGGGAAATTGAGTATCAGTTCTTTCGATTTATCTATCTATGGGGTTTTTGACAAAAATGAGAGGCGAATGGGGCGAGAGACACCGAGTAACTAAACAGACCCACTAACTCTACAGACCTACTATTACTAGCAGATAATTAGGGAGGCAAACTAACAACATCGTGTGTTTGAGAATGCTCTATGGGGTAGATATGAATAGTAGCAGTTCTTTTATGTATATGTTTATACTTCAGTAACAGTTTTCATATGGAACAACTACAATAGCCTAAGAATAGTGACAGTTTTAAACTGTTACTATACATCATTGTATAATTTCAGTTTTCTTCTAAAACTGTCGTCATATAATTATTCGGTAACAGTTAAAAAACTGCCACTATAGTTCAACACTATTGGTATCAGTTTTTGTAAGAAACTGTCACCTATGTCTTTGAGCTTTTTCTTTTGCAACAGTTCAATTGTGAACTGTCATGGTTTTTAATATTGAACTGTCACCAAAGCCCATATTTGTACTAGTGATTCTACTTCCCAATGTAGGAGTCTTTGGAAGAATGTGGTGAACATGGTACCTGCGGTACAAAACATGGTTTGGTTTACTGTTAACGACGGTAATGAAATCAGATTTTGGAAGGATAAATGGCTTGATGGAGAATGCTTGAAAGACATTTTTCCAGAGGTTTTTAAGGTAGTGAAAGATAAAGATGTTACCGTAGCAGAGATGAGTAGAAGTAATGGTTGGCAGTTTGCTTTTAAGAGAACTTTGAATGCCAGTGAGCAGCTTGAACGGGACCTTTTAAGGCGCGATGTTTGTATTCCAAACCTTATGAAAGATGGTGATGAGATGATTATTATGGAGAATTTTAGCACGACAAAATGCTATGAGTCTCTTGCAGGACAGTTTGAGGAGTGCAGCTTTTCGAGGCATCTTTGGAAGAACAATATTCCACATCAGTGTTTTTATTTATTTGGGCTTCTTTTCATAATTCTCTTCCAACTAGGGACATGTTAAGTGATAAGCATGCAAATGCTACATATTACACCCATATTTATATTAGCTAAGACTCGATATTTTATCTAACAACACTACTTTAGTGCTTTTGTAGAAAGTACAAGTAAATCCGATCACTGGTGGATTAACGGCTTAATCAGAAGCGACGAAATGGATGAATTATGGCTGGCCTGGTACTTCTATATTATCAGCAGCACATAAACCAGCTCATCACGGCCGGAAATAAATGTGTTTGGGTGCCGCACATGTGACCTACACAAGTGGACCAAGAGGAAGGTGGACGTGGCATCACTTACTCCTTCACATTTCCTTGAGGAACTATTAAGGCATCGAAGGCATAGTCTATCAAAATGAACAGAACTTTCAGTTCTTATGCGAGTAGCTGGTGTTCAAGCAGGTGATTTTGTTTTGAGAAGTAAAATGCAAAGTACAGCTTGCCGTGGATTCCTCATCGCGAGATTTTAATTCGAAAAAGAGTGCATCCGCGAAGACGAAGGGTCCGTATGTCACCTGGAGTTGGGAAAGTTTGCGAGAATGAATGGCAAGAAATCTTTGCAATCAGTTCAAGGAAATGAATGGCGTGTAGGATGGAAACAGAATTGAAGGTGTACTGGCTGATTTGAGTTCGATATCATACCTACCATGGGTTCGGTCAGAAATTGGTGATGGTTGTTTGTTTACTGCAGTTTTGTTTGCACAGCAACAACGATGGAGTGCTGCGCAGTTGTTGGAGCAAAGAAGTGAAGCTGTTGTCCGATGATCAGTCGAAGGAGAGTTAATGGTGATGGCAGGCAAGTTATTGCCGTGTACACTGCCAAGTTGGTGGCCTGTTAACATGGTGAAGTTGGAGGTTTAGAAGAGCTTTTGGCTCTAGGGACGTTTAGAAAGAAATGGAAGTTTTGGCTCGATTTGTGTTGGAGTTTGATCGGAAGACTTGATGTTGTGTTGTGGGTGAAATATAAATGGCGAACTGGGAGAAGTTATTGCAGTCCGGAGTGATCTGAAATGAGTGCTGGCTGAATAGGTTTTCTCCAGTAGTGATGGCTGGATAAACGGACAAAGATCAGGGAGAAAGCGTTGCAGGCAATAGAAATGAGGCACCCACAGTCACTGAATTGGAGATGTGTACTAGAGGGGAATGGCGGCATCGACCGGCTTGAGTCCACTGCTGATGATGTTGGCAGCGTTTGCACTTGGAGTTCGGTGATCGACTGAATTTGGAAAATGGGTTCTGTTTGTCAGCCTGGGCCATATCTTGCTAGGCCCAAAGTGAGCTTCTTCGCAGCACTCGCATAAAAGATAACAGAACACAGAAAAGAGAAGGGGGGCCGACGACGAAGACCGGTTGCGGCTACACAGCCAAAAACCAGAGGAGAAGAAAGAGGCTGCGGAAGGCTGGCTGCAACGGGAAGAAGACTAGGGTTTGAGTTTTTGATTCCTTCGATTAGCTAGGGATTGATTTTATATTGATTTATGGTTTTTGAGAAAGCCATGTCTAGCTAATCATGGTAGGGTTTAGGTAGAACCCAATTTTATTATGAAAACTCTATATTTATATGCTAAATAATGAGTTGATTGATTAGTAGTTTTTCTTCATAAAGCTTAATATTTAATTGCTCATGTGATTTTCTTGATTATTTATGCTTTTGAATTGATATTTCGTGCTTCTAAGGTTAAATCCCTAGACGTGGTATGCAAGGATAGATAGGTAATGCTTTAAATCACTACCCATGAAGCGAAGAAAATTACAAATGGAGAAACAAGATTTGAAAATGCAGGGAATATATATTTAATGTTTAGTAGAGTTTGCATAATTAATTGGTGGATACCGAAAACCCTAGCAACTCATTCCATCTTGTTTATTGTCACGATTATTTGTTATTTTGTTTTGTTCGAATTTCTAAAAATCTTTAAAACATCTTCTATTTGGTTGCTTAATTTTTGGTATTAGTTGGTAGAGTATTTCACACTCCTCGTGGGAACGACCCGCATTTGCTATCGATACTACAATTGACCCGTGCACTTGCGGATATAACTAGGTTTTATTTAATCATTAATTTGGTCATATAAAATCTACATCAAGTTTTTGGCGCCACTTGTGGGAGCTACTCGGGAATATTGTAATTAGTATTTTTGATTTTGTATAGAAAGTTATTTTATTTTTATTCGTTTTATTCTGTACATAGTTATTATTTTTCTTTTGTACATAGCTTATTTTTGCTTTTATTTTTATATTTTCTTTTAGTTCTTTTTACGTAGCTTATTTGATTTTTCTCAGGTACTTTTGTCTGAAGAGCGACGATTGGAATCAACAACTGGCCTAAAGTAAGTACTTGATATTCTCGCAAAGCTTTTGCAAGGTGAGTTATTGAGAATTACTTTGTATAATGGTTTCCATCGAGTTGACTTCTTTTATAGCTTTTGGAATCTTACCAAAAGAGCTGAGACAGAGGAGTCATCTGATATTTCACATGAGGAGTATGCGTATGCACCTTCTCATTATCAAGAACCCGCCGAGTGTGTAAATAATGATTGGAATTATTCTCATAGGTATGATCATTCCGGATCTTGTGAAGGTTATGATCATTACCAACCTTACCCAGGTTATGAGACAAATTATATCGATTCCAGTTATTATTCACACACATATGAGTCCCAGTATGAGAGAGATGATCAATCTTACTGTGACCCATCGGCATCACAACTATCTTTGTTAGAACGCCTCAATATTGACATTGCTGAACAGACCACAGCTAATGAGTTATTTTTTGCCGAGCTTAGTAAAGCCCATGCTGATATTGTTGAACTTGCTGAACAAACCGATCTATCGATTGCTCAACTAACGCAGTCGGTAGAAGATTGTGGTCTTACAGAGGAAACATGTTCTAATTTTTCTAATACTCTTGACATTTATGATGAAACCGATTTAAATTGTGAATCAATGTGTATGGAGAATGATGATGAACTTGATAGTTGTGATCATAGGAATAGAGACATTGTCATACCAAGTGAAAGTGGTGTATTTAGTCCAACTCCTGATCGTGTTAATGATCACTCGCCTATTCAAAAGGATGATTTTAGGATTGAGGACACCATTCTTTTAGACGGTGTGACATATCAGTGCTATAACAATGATGCTTATGAAGAATGTGTTAATTCCGAAGAGACCGTAAAATCTAACGACTTAAAGACATTACACTCTATCTATAAGGTTTCTTTTAATCATCTTTATTGTGATATTCCTATTGATTCCCAGGTTGATGATGTTTATGATGATGATTTAGTACAGGTTTGCAAACCTAGTGGAGAAGTTAATACACCTAGAATTTTTAGCACAACTTTTCGGAAGATTCCTAATTTTGGATTAGAACTGCGTGCTTCTCCAATATTACTAGATTACTTTGCATCTCGTGACTTCTCTTTGCCTGTGCATGACTCCCAGATCGTCTCAGTTCCCATCCCTAATGAACCACTTGAGTCGGTAATTCTTTTTACTGACGATATATCCTTTGCAAAAACTAGGTTTGAGGGTGGTTCTTTCCTTTTGATAGTCTCTATATCTTTACGTTGCTACAGCGAGAGTGTGAGATTGTCATCGGTTGTATATATTGTATTTTGGGTTGATCCCCAAATTTTCAGGTTGTTAGTTTATGGGGATCCTTTATGTATATTCCAGTAGGTATTTGTATTTTCTTATTTTATTTTTATTTGCTTATTTTCGCATATTATGAATTCCCATCTTAATTTTTATGTTGGATGACTCAATTACATTGAGGACAATGTAAAGTTTAAGTGTGGGGGAGTGGTTAACTTTTTGCTTTTATTTTCAGGATTTTTCTTGCATCTTATGACCAATTTGTTGGGCGGGTCTATTGTGGGCTTGTAGGTATATTATGACCAGCTGTTGAGCGGGTCTATTCTTTTGTTTTCTTATCGATTTATGACCAGCTGTGGAGCGGGTCTTAAAAAAAAATATGACCAGCTGTTGAGCGGGTCTAAAAAGTTTTTTGCATTTTTGTTATGACCAGCTGTTCAGCGGGTCTAAAAAAAAAAAAAATTATGACCAGCTGTTTAGCGGGTCTTCTTTGTTTTGCTCGAGGACTAGCAAAATATAAGTGTGGGGGTGTTGATAAGCATGCAAATGCTACATATTACACCCATATTTATATTAGCTAAGACTCGATATTTTATCTAACAACACTACTTTAGTGCTTTTGTAGAAAGTACAAGTAAATCCGATCACTGGTGGATTAACGGCTTAATCAGAAGCGACGAAATGGATGAATTATGGCTGGCACGGTATTTCTATATTATCGCAAAGACATAAACCAAAATCATCACGGCCTAAAATAAATGTGTTTGGGTGCCGCACATGTGACCTACACAAGTGGACCAAGAGGAAGGTGGACGTGGCATCACTTACTCCTTCACATTTCCTTGAGGAACTATTAAGGCATCGAAGGCATAGTCTATCAAAATGAACAGAACTTTCAGTTCTTATGCGAGTAGCTGGTGTTCAAGCAGGTGATTTTGTTTTGAGAAGTAAAATGCAAAGTACAGTTGCCGTGGATTCCTCACTGCGAGATTTTAATTCGAAAAAGAGTGCATCCGCGAAGACGAAGGGTCCGTATGTCAGCTGGAGTTGGGAAAGTTTGCGAGAATGAATGGCAGCAGCTCTCTGCAATCATTTCAAGGAAATGAATGGCGTGTAGGATGGAAACAGAATTGAAGGTGTACTGGCTGATTTGAGTTCGATATCATACCTACCATGGGTTCGGTCAGAAATTGGTGATGGTTGTTTGTTTACTGCAGTTTGTTTGCACAGCAACAACGATGGAGTGCTGCGCAGTTGTTGGAGCAAAGAAGTGAAGCTGTTGTCCGATGATCAGTCGAAGGAGAGTTAATGGTGATGGCAGGCAAGTTATTGCCGTGTACACTGCCAAGTTGGTGGCCTGTTAACATGGTGAAGTTGGAGGTTAAGAAGAGCTTTTGGCTCTAGGGACGTTTAGAAAGAAATGGAAGTTTTGGCTCGATTTGTGTTGGAGTTTGATCGGAAGACTTGATGTTGTGCTGTGGGCCGGGTGAAATATAAATGGCGAACTGGGAGAAGTTATTGCAGTCCGGAGTGATCTGAAATGAGTGCTGGATGAATAGGTTTTCTCCAGTAGTGATGGCTGGATAAACGGACAAAGATCAGGGAGAAAGCGTTGCAGGCAATAGAAATGAGGCACCCACACTCACCGAATTGGAGATGTGTACTTGGAGGGGAATGGCGGCATCGACCGGCTTGAGTCCACTGCTGATGATGTTGGCAGCGTTTGCACTTGGAGTTCGGTGATCGACTGAATTTGGAAAATGGGTTCTGTTTGTCAGACTGGGCCATATCTTGCTAGGCCCAAAGTGAGCTTCTTCGCAGCACTCGCATAAAAGTTTTTTTTTTTTTTTTTTTTTTTTTTTTTTTTTTTGAAACAAACCATAAATCAATATAAAATCAATCCCTAGCTAATCGAAACGGAATCAAAAACTCAAACCCTAGTCTTCTTCCCGTTGCAGCCAGCCTTCCTCGCATAAAAGTTAACAGAACACAGAAAAGAGAAGGGGGGCTGACGACGAAGACCGGTTGCGGCTACACAGCCAAAAACCAGAGGAGAAGAAAAAGGCTGCGGAAGGCTGGCTGCAACGGGAAGAAGACTAGGGTTTGAGTTTTTGATTCCGTTTCGATTAGCTAGGGATTGATTTTATATTGATTTATGGTTTTTGAGAAAGCCATGTCTAGCTAATCATGGTAGGGTTTAGGTAGAACCCAATTTTATTATGAAAACTCTACATTTATATGCTAAATAATGAGTTGATTGATTAGTAGTTTTTCTTCATAAAGCTTAATATTTAATTGCTCATGTGATTTTCTTGATTATTTATGCTTTTGAATTGATATTTCGTGCTTCGGTTAAATCCCTAGACGTGGTATGCAAGGATAGATAGGTAATGCTTTAGAATCACTACCCATGAAGCGAAGAAAATTACAGCGGAGAAACAGTATTTGAAAATGCAGGGAATATATATTTAATGTTTAGTAGAGTTTGCATAATTAATTGGTGGATACCGAAAACCCTAGCAACTCATTCCATCTTGTTTATTGTCACGATTATTTGTTATTTTGTTTTGTTCGAATTTCTAAAAATCTTTAAAACATCTTCTATTTGGTTGCTTAATTTTTGGTATTAGTTGGTAGAGTATTTCACACTCCTCGTGGGAACGACCCGCATTTGCTATCGATACTACAATTGATCCGTGCACTTGCGGATATAACTAGGTTTTATTTAATCATTAATTTGGTCATATAAAATCTACATCATTAAGGCATAGAGGAGTGCAGATAGATAGCGATTTCTGTGTTTTTTGTGATGTCGTTAGAGAAACAACGGATTATATGTTTCTGCACTGTCCTTATTCTTTTGAGATATGGAATCATTTCATTAAGGCCTTCCGGATTTCATGACCAATGCCGAGAACACTTCTTGATTTGTTTGAAGCTTGGACGGTTAATGTTTTCAGAGGTAAAGGAAAATCTGTTTGGGGGATCATTCACTACGCAATTTGTTGGAGACTTTCGAAGGAAAGAAATGGGAGAGTTTTTGGAGATAGAAAGAAGGAGACGGCCGAGATTATTGATCTTGTTAAACAACTTGAAGTTGTATGGTCTTGCGATTATGATACTTTTAAGTTTGTTTCCCCTAGCCTCATTTGGAGCCGTTGGGAGACTCTTATGACTGTCTAACTCCCTTTGCTTTTTGTAAAGGTCTTTTGTTTTCAGTATAACTTTTTTCTTCGATTTTTTTTTTTCTTTTCTCAATTTCTAATCGGTTTTGAGATGAATAAAAATAGATTGAAAATATTAGGTGTAAGGATAGAAACGTAACCTTGATAAAGTGAGGATAATTTAGTAGTTTCATGCGTTTGAAACACCCCTTATCCACTCATGTACGTGAACACAAAATTTGGTAGGCCTCAAATAAAAAGGCAGACCTGAAACACTCTACGATAAATAAACTATTCCGAATGTGAACGTTAATTATGAATCTATTTAGGTGATAGTGAATTTGAAGGATCAAGCCGCCGTAATTTTGCTTTGTTTAGCACGGAACCATATACGTATAATCAGAAAATATAAACTTTTCATTGAAATAAAATTGAGCGACAAAACAAAAATGAAACATTAGTTCAACGAAAATCGAATGAGTAGTGTTACTTACGTGTTTCCGGAGGCAGGTGCAGTAGGAGTGAGTGATTATTAATATTCTTTACCTCTTTGTGCTTGCAAGAAAACATAAAATCCTAGTAACAGTTTTAGAATTTTAGCTTTTTTCTTGAGAAAATGGGTCATTTGTCCAAAAAAATTTAAAACACGGTTCAAATGGACAAGTAAAAAAAAAATACGGGTGAAATAGCAAAAAAAAAATAGCAAGAATGAAACTGGATTCATCCTGGCTTATACTTAAAAAATAGCAAGGATGAAACTGATGCATCCTCGTGTAAAATAAAAATAAGAAAAAATATTTGAAAATGGACAGATGAAACTGTTTACATCCCGCCTATTTTTAAATTTTTGTCCATTTAAACAAGATATCTTTTAATTTTTGACTATTTAAAACAAAGTATCAAAACCTAAGTGTCTTTTTCACCCAGAAATTATTGATTTTGGTCTTTTTGATCAATTTTGTGTTTTTTTTCTACTGGTAAACAAACATTCCAAAACGAATAGTAAGGATTGAGTTCTGTCCCTACTTGTACCCCTTCTTTTTTTTTTTTTCTTTTTATCCAATGAGTTCTTCTTTATCGATCATAAAAAAACAAACAAAAAAGAAAGAAATGTCTCTCGTAGGAGTTTTGAAGTGCGTGATTTTTGGATGGGCACCAGTTTCTTTTTCCGTAGCCACGTGTTTGTACCCAAAATTACTTTTGGGCACGAAACACGATGAATGGATAGTTTTGGTGAGTATTGGGGTTTGGAGACGGATTGGAAAGCAAATAAAGAGACAAAGATTGACGCAGGTTTTACGTGGTTCTACTGATGTGCCTACGTCCACGGAGGAATCCCCTTGGGGAGAAATGTTTTATTGACTGTTGTATTACAAAGTATGTTTTTCTCTCCTATTGGCTATCCCCCTATTGATGATTTCTCCTCTCCCTATTTATACAATGAAAAATATAATTCCAATGTCAACATAAATTCCATTAATCGCCTATTTATGTTCCTATAATGAATTCTCAATGTAACGCCCATTTATGCTCCTATATTGAATTCTCGCATGAAAATCGCTCCTTTATGTCTTCACCATAATTTCGTATGAAACTGTCCATTTATGGTCCTATATTGAATTCTCGCATAAAATCAAGCTCCTTTATGTCTTCACCATAATTTATGTATGAAACCGCCTGATTAATGGCCGATGTGATTGGTGGAGACCGGCCGGCCGGACAGTGGATGTTTGGCCGGCAGGATAGGTGGATGCCGGCCGGGCAACAGAATGGGTCAGGTTGACATAGTTGGCTGGATGACTGGATGGATCGGTCGGGCAAAGATAATTGGCTTGTTTGGCGATATGAGTGGAGACCGAAAATTAGCTAGGGTGTGACCGACTTTGACCATTGACCGACTTTGACTATTGACTCGATTCTCGGACCATTGACCTGGTCTCGTGCAGACCGGTTGACTGCCTTGGCTGGCTGGGTAGCGGGCTTGGATGAGGACCCAAAAGATGATTCAAGTATCAATTTGGCCCATTAAGTGGTATTTTTACTTATGGTACAAACATCGCCCCCCTCTTAACCCCCAACAAGTTGGAGGTTAAGAAAATTCCGTTTCCTAAGTCATTGATAAAATACGCCCCCAAGTGCGGATTATTGATACCGTGGACGAATCGATGCAGTCCCGTTTTGCTTACGAATTCGTACTCGCTTGGACGAATCGATGCAATCTCAGTGGCACTCAGTTGACGCAATCGGGTGTCGTTTAGTTTTATTTATAGCTTTTACACCTATGTTTATCAAACTTTTTAAAGTCCAGTCCCTCAAGAATGCTGCATCAGCTAATTATTATTGTCAGTCCAAATCAATTATTATTGCCGCAGATTCAGATCATTGTTGTCAGCTGTGATCGACTAATCGTTGCCGCCGCAAAGATGCCTAATCACAATCGACACTGATCCTAGCTATGGTCTCATTTCCTGATCCGTATTTAATGCAATGCGTAGAATAACTTTGTTCGCGTTGCTGCTATATTCCAGCTGATCGCAGCTGATGTAGTCCAAACATGCTCACAGCTTTCCTGCAGCCTAGCCGAACGCAGTGGCGTAGGAACCTTGTTCGGAGCGTCGCCGCATTCCACTGAACGCACTGATGCGATCCCGGCCTTATGCCCGCAGCCTGCAGCTTCAAGTCAGAACGCAGCTGCTGCAGTGGAACTTTGTTCGTTGTGCCGCATTCCACTCGATGCACCAACCATGCCAGCCTCCTGCGATCATTAACGCACTGGGCCGCAGCAGGAACTTTGTTCGTTGCTATTGCATTCCAAATGAACGCAGCCGATGCGCCGCCTCACTCGCAGCCTCTGCAGTCAGCCGAACGGCTGGGCAGAGGAACTTTGTCCGTTGCTGCTGCATTCCAGCTGATCGCAGCTGATGCAGTTCGGCTATGCTCGCGATTCTATAGTCGGTAACGAACTGCATGGCCATGCATGAACTTTGTTCGTTGTCGTGCATTCCATCCCGACGCAACTGATGCAATCCCACCTTGCCATAGCTTCCTACAAATATTTGAACGTTGGCTCGCAGAGGAACTTTATCCGTTGCCGCCGCATTCCACCCGATCGCCGGTGATGCGCAGTCCAGCTCTATGCTCGCAGCCCCGCATTCCAAATAATCGCACTCGATGCTCGTTGTTTATGCAGTCCCGACCATTACAATTTCCGCATCCAACTCCGCTCAATGATGTTACTACTCATCACTCCGCCTCAAGTATCACGCTTTCATTGCGTTCGGACTTCGGGCTCAGATTTTGCATAACAACAATGGTTCATGCTCAACCGTTTCATGTCGATTCTCCACCCGCATTAGCCTCACTTGGGGGCGTCCCGATTATGATTTCCGCAAACAACAAGGAAGTTCGCAAACCACAAGTATCAATAATCCGCACTTGGGGCGTATTTTATCAATGACTTAGGAAAACGGAATTTTCTTAACCCCCAACAAGTTGGAGGTTAAGAGGGGGCGATGTTTGTACCATAAGTAAAAATACCACTTAATGGGCCAAATTGATACTTGAATCATCTTTTGGGTCCTCATCCAAGCCCGCTACCCAGCCAACCAAGGCAGTCAACCGGTCTGGCATGGACCGGTCAATGGTCGAATCGATCAATAGTCAAAGTCGGTCAACATCCGGTCAATGGTCAAAGTCGGGTCACACCCCTAGCTAATTTTCGCCTCCACTCATATCGCCAAAGAAGCCAATTATGCCGCCGCCGGTCCATCCAAATATCCAAACCAACTATGCAACCAAACTAACCCATTACGTGCCCGGCCAAAGATCCACCTATCTCACGACAAAAGATCCACCTGTCTGACCCGGCCCGTCTCCACCAATCACAGCCATTAATCGCGGTTCATACATAAATTATGGTGAAGACATAAAGGAGCGCTTTTATGCGAGAATTCAATATAGGACCATAAATGGACAAGTTTCATACAGAAATTATGGTGAAGACATAAAGGAGCAGTTTTCATGCAGAATTCAATATAGGAGCATAAATGGGCAGTTACATTGAGAATTCATTATAGGAACATAAATGGGCAGTTAATGGAATTTATGTTGACATTGGAATTATATTTTTCATTGTATAAATAGGGAGAGGAGAAATCAGTCAATGTGGGGATAGCCAATAGGAGAGAAAAACATACTTTGTAATACAACAGTCAATAAAACATTTCTCCCCAAGGGGATTCCTCCGTGGACGTAGGCACATCAGGCCGAACCACGTAAAACCTGCGTCAATCTTTGTCTCTTTATTTGCTTTCCAATCCGTCTCCAAACCCCAATACTCACCAAAACTATCCATTCATCGTGTTTCGTGCCCAAAAGTAATTTTGGGTACAAACACCACGTTTTCTTCCCGGCTTATGAATTTTGGTACTTTATGGTTCCAATGAAGTACGAGGGAGGATCCATGGACACTCTTAGATGGACAAGGATAGACAAAATTTGCGCCATTTTCTCCGCAAAATCCAAACGACAATGAATTTAAGTGTAATATTTTGATGATATGTTTCTCTTATAATATATTGATGATATGTTCCTCTCATTTTTGGTAGGAATGTAGAGCTATATAAGTGGAACATGTTACCAAAAAATGAGCTTCAAACTCGTTGTCACTTGGATTTTATAGAAAAAATAGTCAAACCATGTTATGATTATGTCAATATAACCATGTCATTGGATCCTGTCCCAACTTTATTATCTAAAAAATTATCTTTATGTTTTAGATGGTGGAGAAAATTGAGAAGCAAAAAAAACAAATCTAGTGCATTGAGCATTACTTTTCTTGAATCTTGATATTTGTCATCTAAACTGAGGCACGTATCACGAGAGCAGTTTATCAAGTATTATGTAATTTTGATTAGATAAGTTGAATCTCACTTTTTGATTTAAATGTTACGAAAATCATCAAAATATGGGTTCACCGGTCCACCGATTTTAGATGAGAACAAGTTGGGTAATGTATTAACTGTTTAACACCAAATTATTTACCCATCAAAAAAAATATTAATCATTTTTCTTTTGTCTGTAAATAAATTTCAATTCACTCACATTAAAATAGAAAACTAATAGTTTAGACTAACTAGTACTATTAATTAATCTTTCATATGCAGAACATGTCCGAACCATGTTAACAATTCAAATTAGGAGATTCAAGGCGGCAGTGTGACAGTATCCACCATTTTATTATCGGAAAATGGGTCATTTGTCCAAAAAAATTTAAAACACGGTTCAAATGGACGAGTAAAAAATTTTATGGGTGAAATGGACAAAAAAAATAGGCAGGATGAAACCGGATTCATCCCGGCTTAAACTTAAAAATAGCAAGGATGAAATCGGATGCATCCCGTGTAAAATAAAAATAAGAAAAAAATATTTGAAAATGGACAGGATGAAACTGGTTACATCCTGCCTATTTTTAAATTTTTGTCCATTTAAACAGTATCTAAATCTAACTGTCCTTTTCACCCAGGAAATGTTGTTTTTGGTCTTTTTAACCAATTTTGTGTTTTATTATGGGATACTCCTTGTCGCGAGAGGAATCAGTTACCCTTATTACACACTGGGAATTGTGAACTAGTGATCTACACTAACTTTTTTAAAATAATACTCTTAACAAAGGTGCATATTACCTGTGAGGATAGTCAACCAGTGATCTACACCATAACTTCTTTAAAATAATACTTTTAATGTATTACTCTCTTTTTTTTTTTTTTAATGTATTACTCGTTAAAATAATAAAATAATAAAATAATAAAATAATAGAAGTATATTTAATGTATTACTCGTTAAAATAATAAAATTTTCTAATCCCAACTCAAGCCTTTAGTACCAAATTAATAAATTCTATAAAATCATAAAATAATACATCTAAAAGTTTAATGCCAAAATAATATATAAAAAAATAATACTACTAGAAAAATGAAAAATAAACTATATACACTTAAAAAATTTCCAAATATGATTCAATATTATTTTTTTCTCTCATTAAAATTCATATCAAGTTGTATTTCATCCCTAAAAGACCAGAGTCACGTTGAGTGCTTATACTTGTATCGTAATTAGTCAATAATATAATATATATACAAATTTAGTCGATATTATACTTAATATTTACAATTGTTATTCAACCTTCAAACTATAGTTATTATTTAAAATAATACTGTAATCTATTATATTATCGATAATATAATATCTCTTTAATATATAAATTTTCTTGGTCCCATGTGTATTATTTTATAGAAGTTATATTATATTTCGTCGGTACGTTGTCACAGTGCAACATAATATAAATTTTGAATGACAAAAAATGTATTACAAACAAGGAAGGTAGTTTACGAAACCGTAAAAGCCACCTTATAAGAGTAAGTTTTACAATGGAATCCAAAATATTTCGATTCTTGAAAAATTTGAAAAACTTGAGTCTAATGATTTTTAAGTGGATGTCATCCACACGTTCTCAAGTTAAGTTCCAAGGTTTCATGGAAGATAATTTGGAATCTACACTAAAAACCAATTCAAATTGGGCTGAATGTTATTCCGAATTGCATTCTGTCTAATAATTGATCATTTTTCTAAATTTAGTTGTCCCTTTCTAACCGTGATTTTGTGGGCCGAGGTCGAATGCCATTTTGAATAACGCTCATCTCAGTTCAGATTGGCTACCGGTATATTTTTTTCATTTTAATAAGCCTATTATCTGCCAAATCATATTCCCAACTTTCAGCAGTTCTCACAGTAAATTTTGTGCCATTGGACTAAAGTCATGGTTTTCAGATTTTCTCATTTCTCGCATTTTGTCATTTCTTTTTCCATGGCCACACTTTTTGGGCTTACGAATCATGGTTATTGTAATCAATTATTTCACTCAACCATGTCATGTTTTTTATATCCTCTCCAAATCAATATGTTTTCTACGTATCCTTCCCAAACCATTGTTTTGGACTAGAAAACTGAGAAGCTATATTTATAGAGATGAAACAGAGAAATTATAATTGACTCATGTTGTCTCTGTTAATTCGAAATTCTATTGTTATATGTCCTTGAGTTTTTGTTATCTAAATATCGCTTGAGATGGTGGAGAAAACTGAAAATAAAAAGAACAGAAATAAGTTAAGTCTTTAAATAGAAGTGCGAGTCAGTTTGTTGTTCATGGATTTAGAATCTGATACACGGAAAGAGACTAAGGATTCACATAAATAATCTTAGTGTCAGTTCTAGTGTCATGAGTATCGTTTGTACATACTTAGGGTTGGAGTTAAAGATTACTCATTTTCCTAATTTCATCCTGAGAAGGAAGGTACAAATCGGAAGCTGTATGCTTGTGTATGCGGTGCCAGTGATTTTTGGATTCATTTTGTTGCGGTGCTTACTTGGACTTGATTCTTAATTGAACTATTCATTTAAATTGATACACTGACATTGATATTCATTAAAAATTCATCACCTTTCTTTGTCGAAGTGTTTGTGGGTTAGTTCCAGTCGATGTATTTTCCATGTATATTGTGAAATTAGTCCTGAACATAGGTGCATTACCACATATTGTGAATTAGTTTTGAACATAAGAGCATTACCACTGAGGATGGCTATTTGGTACTTCACATCCTTTAATGATCTATTTCCCCGGTAAACCGAGGGACATAAGTATTCACTAATCGAATACAAATATGTTAAGGTAACAAAAAGAAAACTTTGGTAAGCCTCATTAGAGATATCAAATTACAAGCGTTCTTTTGGGCCGAATCGAATACAAATATGTTAGAGCTTACTGCAAATATGGTGATTTCTTTATGGGATTCGTTATACCGGTCTCCGTAATATGGTTATTTCTTTTTGTATCTTTCTTCTTGGGTAGCCGAATCCCCTTTCGGTTCCCCTTTTTTGTTCGGTTGTAATCATTGGGTTAAGGTACCCCCTTAAGTACCTTTTTTTTCAATGGATTTTCTATTTGACCGATCAAAAAAATAAGTATTCACTAATCGCTTTTATATGTCACTCAATTTTTCCGCCATCTCAAACAATAATTTTATAACAAAATCTTGAGAAAATATGCCTAACAAAATGAAAAATGAGTATACTTCGTAAAATGGATAAAGATTCATATCCGTAAAGGACTAATAACAGTTAATTAAATAAATAAATAAAAATGATTTATATGGAACATTACAAATGCAAGTTGGTCGAGATAGAGCAAAAAAAAATCCCTCCATAGTTTGAGGTCTATCACTAAATGACAAAAAGTGATCACTAGGAAGCAATTTCAAAAAACCCTTATCTCCTTATTTATGTTAATATACCCCTAGTAAATTAGTGTTAATTTAATCAATTAGTCATAAAAAAAATCGCGTTAAATGTGAAATTAACCTGTATTAATAAATCATCAAAACATGAAAAATTCAAAAAAAAAAAAAATGATTTTGTCATTAAGAACACCAACCTAGAATAGGTGGATAAGATGACATATACCGATTCTATGTTGATATTCTTCGTCCACCGAGAACACTAAGAATCGATAGATATTGGGTGCCCGTACAAACCCATAAAATTACACTCCAGAATCGGTTTATGTTGACATTGGTATCAACTGATTGTAACTTGAAAAACATTTAGGAAAAAATTTGATATTTTATTTTACCCAGAATCAGTCAATATGAGCAATCACATATCTTGATTATATGATGATGTTGAACAATATCAAACACAATTTAAATCCATACTCCATATATATACTCGAGTTAAGAATGATTACGATTTCATATTCATGCTCGAATGGATATGAAGTCATACACATTTTATATTCGCATATAAAATCATACTAATTTTGGATGTGAGTGTAAAAATCCAAGTATAAATTATACTCATACTCATTCTCAATTTGAGTATAAAATTGTTTTCAGTAATACTCAGTTTCAGTTCGAGCATACATCACTATGAGTATGATATTCATTTTCAGTACTGGTATACATCATTATGAGTATGAAAGTTTTGTGTTTCCTCTAACCAGAATCGGTTAACGTCAATGTCCACATTGGCCGATTCTGGGTGGTGTTCTTCAACCACGAAGAAAACCAATAGAAATCGTTTGACGCGTATATGATCGTCAACCGATTATGATGGAATCGGTAAATATATACATGAACATCAACCGATTCTGGTTGAACACACGAAATCTGGATTTCTAAATCTTAAAAGGTTGAATCAATCAAAAACCTAATTAAGAGGAACGTGTTAATAAAATTACATCATCATATTGCCACACTCGACGATTTTATGCTTAAGAGATCTTCTTTTAAAATCAAGCGAGAGAATAAATTAATTTGATAAGTAGCTAATTTTAGATTTGATTGTTGAGAGATATATGACTTTAGTGAAATGTTAGTTGAATAGATTTCATTGTTAGAAGAATTATGTAAGAATGGTGAGGATACCTCAGTACTTTGACCATTTTTAGACATCCTTTATCCTTATCTATCGGATAGATAAAAAAATCCATAGGCCTAAAACTAGGGAGGCGAAAAGGAAAAAAAAGGAAAAAAGTTGCACAGTAATGGAATTTTTGCTGGAGGTCATGTTAGATCAAACCATGGTCCAAACTCAGAATTCCATGCCTCCAAATGCTAAGGCATTAGGAAAGCATCCAACCATTTGGGATGATATAGTTGGAGGTCATGTCAGAAATCCCTAATATCCGCTACAATTTCAAATTCATACTTCAGGAACGAGCGAACAAAATAGTCGCTCGTGCAATTTTTGGATCGGCCAGGTCTTTTATTTCTATGGTCACACTGTGGGTCATGAAAGTTTGTTTCCATGGAGAAGAATTTCGTTTACCTACTTATCTAGCGACATGCTTCGTATATTCTCTCTAAAAAAAAATTATTCGTTTGGCAAGAATACTTGGATCTATTTATACAGAGGAGGATTCATGTTGCCCGTTTCAACACCAAATACTATAAATTTGTCATATGCACTTGGAACTTTGTTATCCAATTATGTTTATGTCTGAGGTGGTGGAGAAAATTGAGGAACTAAAGAATAAAGAGACCTCGGTTTTTAAGTGTTTTATCCACTATTTACCTTGGATATTAGGGTAATTTATCTGCATACAACTACAATATGGAATCCGGTATTTTTCAGTGAAGGGCAAAAATCTTGATTTTGGATGCAAATGTTGAGAAATTTAATACGGAGAGACGGTAACTTTGAGAAATTCATGGATGATAATACATAATACCAATGCATATCTAAATTATAATTGTGACTAAGAAATATCAGGGGGCACTTACGGTTATTCACCGATTAGATACATTGTCTCTGTCTTACGTTTTTACTCTTTTTTTTTTCTTTGATGAACTGATAGATTCTCTCTGATTAAACAGAAATCATTTACCTGATTTAAAGGTACAATGCCATTCGAGGATATCAATTTAGTTCTTTACTTTCATCGATGATCGATTTTTCTCCCTACAAAGTGAGGCATACTTATTAATTTGCAACAAGGGACATGGGATGACGAAGATCATTTCAGACTAGGAAGGTGGTTTAGTGAGACCGTGAGTTAAGATATATCCAAAGAAATGGGGTGCAAAACCAAATTACCACTATAGATGGCTCAAGTCAATATTCGCATTTAATACTAACATCCTCCCTTTTACTTGATTACGCCCTCTGATTATTTTTTTTAAAAGGAAAAAAGAAAGGTTTATGTTAAAAGAAAACTTATGAAATTCTATCTATACAAACATTTAATAGAGATAATACTTCTTCTCTCTCTTCATCTTCCTTTTCTCAAAAAATGAAAAAAACTCAAGAGTCGTCTTGCTCAGATTTGGTCCTTTTGGACCAGTTTGAACAAGGATTCTTTTCTTTTAAAGTTATTGATAGTAGGTAATTGAATAAGATGTTTTTACATCTTTTTTTGGCGTCTTTTGACATATTTCTTCATCGTTTTTGGGCGATTTTTCTTCGTCGTTGTGGGGTGAGTTCTTCAAATTTTAATGGCTGGATATTCTCGATTCAAAAACACCAACGATTAATCACAACATCACGCATCCATGTTCGTGTGGATCGACAATTTTATGGGAAAAGTACTCCTTTGTTTTAGGAGCATCTCCAACGGTGGGTGCTAAAAATCCTACGTGGAATTTTTATTTAGATCCTTATTTATGGTGTGATTTGTTTGTGGCAAAAATAGTAATGCTTTGCTCATGAACTATCTCCAATAGTGGGAGTCATATTTCTAAGATTTGTTATTTTTGGATAATGATAAATTGATTCCCCTTTTCTTATTGGTTTAGAAAAATTTATTTAAAGATAAAAAATTAAAGTATAACTAAAAAGATGACATGGAGGTCATTGCCAAGGTCTAAATAAGACTTTCTCTAAGACCTTCGTATTTATTTTGACACCCTTCCTACTTATTAGGACTCACTGTTGGAGATGCATTTTATGTAAATGAGAGTCTAAAATCCTATGTGTCATAAAAAAAAAAAAATTCACTCTCTATTGGAGATGCTCTTATGGAAGAAGAATATAATCAGATTAAATGGTCGGAATTTATTTCCGGATATACCATCATCTCTCCCTTATACATTTTTTTTTTTATATCATTGCGGTTTATCGCTCTTGCTCTTCGGGATTTACTTGTAATTGATGTCCTTATGTGTATTAGGGTTTTGATAATCTCTTATTTTGATGTTTTTGTTATTCTTGTAAGCGAACATGTAATCACTATTTTGATTTGAATGGATTGAAATATGTTGATTGTCCGAAAAAATAATAAATAATAAAATAAAGAAAACTTTAATCCCATCCTCCCACTTATAAGAGGTATTTGATTGATCGAATTAGGCTATTGATGGGTCTTTTCATGCGTCAAATGTTTTAACTTAAAACTTAGCATTCCTTATTTTTCCAAACAAATTACTGCTTATATTGTTCTCATTTTTATTGAGCCTATCATCTACCAGTTGATGTTCTATCAAGTTCCAACTCTCAATAGAGGCTGTATCTGTGGGATTACTCATCAAATGGATATGACAACTGGAAACAAAAAGAAAAATGTGCACTAGGCAACGGAGAATTGTCTATCATGGGAATTTTTGGGTGGGCGTCTTTTTCTTTTTCCATGGCCACACTTTTTCGGGCTTATGTATTGCGGTTACTCTTACATAAGTATTTCATTTACCAATGTCATGTTTTTTATATCCTCCCCAAATAAGATATATCCCAAACAATTGTTTTGACCATAAAATTAAGAACGTTATTTACAGAGGTGAAAAAAAGGAAATCATAACTAATTCAAGCTGATATTGTGAGTTGGATATTTTTTTTTATTACATGTCCTCGAGCTGTTGTTATCCAGTTATCTTTTGAGATGGCGGAGAAAATTGAGTATTTAAAAAACAAAACCAAGTTTATTCTCCTAATAGAAATTTTTGTTATCTCGCCCGCTGATAGATATACATGAAATGAGATTATGGGTATTTATGAATAATTCCATCATGGCTAACCTGGTTGTGCCATCACATGCAATATGGGGTTAGAGATTTTTGCTAGTCTTATTGTCATTTGAAGAAGGAACATACATCATATGAACAGTTTAGTACTTTGGTTATTGTTTGTTATGCATTTTCTCCATGCTTTTTACTTCAATTTTTTACGGTGATATTTGGTCTTGATTCTTAATTGCAGTACTGAATTGGATCTAAGATACGAACCCATAAGAAAAAAAAACGTTGGCATCAGGATTAGAAAATCTTTTCAATGATAGTTTTTAGATTCTCCAATGGTCTTGTTGCTCTTGCATTAAGGAGGAATCAAAAAAATTAATTAATCAAGGTCATCCAATAGCATCTCCAATGCTAGGGGTCAGGGTCATCCTATGTGGTGGTCTTATGAATACCTTTTGGTTGTGGGTCATTTACTATATGACAAAAAATAATAAAGAGAAAGACTCTCTACCTAAATTCCATCTCCAATCCCCAAGGTCCTATCTTACACTTTTTGTCTAAATTTGGAGACAAAAGATGATGAGGACTTAAGACCCAGTGTAATTAGACTTTCTCGGTTTCTCCTTTACCCGCATTTGGTCCCCATGTGGACATGTCATCTCCTTTTAGGCTTCACCCTAATGTTGGAGATGAAAAGTTGGTAGAAAAAATCTTAAATCCTATGTGTCATATCAATTTAAGTCCTTGACCCCTAACATTGGAGATGATCTAAGTATTTTAACTAGGTTTAGAGTTTAGACGGCACATATCAACCCACATTAGTTAGGGTAATCATTTTGTACACCTGAAAACAATCTTCCATATTTTGGTGTTTAGCCCACTACTTATATACTCCCTCCTTTCTTTTTTAATAGGCTGGTTTTGTTTTTAGAGAAAATTAAGGAAATTAAGAAAACTAATCATTGAAAGTGGTCCTCATGACACTTGTCAATAAAAGAAGTGAAGTGAAATGGTCCCCATGACACTTGTCATCAAAAGAAGTTTAAGTGAAATGGTCCCCATGACACTTGTCATCAAAAGAAGTTAAGAGAAGAGTGGCCCCAGAAAACTAAAACAACATTTGACTTTCCCAATTAGGAAACTGGCCTATTTTTTTGAAACCTTTATTTATAGAAACCAGCCTATTATTTAAGAACGTAGGGAGTACATTTTTAGCCCATAGTTAATATGGGCCCAAACAAGATTGGTATGAACCGTTTTTTTGGGACCATGGTTTTTTGGGGACCATGGTTTTATTTTGGGTAAGACATTAGAAGTAATCTAGGTCACCCCTTATCTAGATATTTATATTAATACCTAAATTACCCTCCTGATTAATTTTGGGTAATGATTAGTTAGTGTTAATAATAGTTAGTGTAATGATAAGTGAGATGATTAAGTTAAAGATAATTAGTGAGATTAAAAAATCAGATAGGTTTTTTTTTTTTTTTAAAGAAGTAGAATTATTGAGAGAGTAAAGTTAGAGAAGATGAAGAAGGAAAACATGAAAAACGATGGATTTTACCAACCACAACCGGAGGAAGGGTATTTGGGTACCCAGGTATGCTTCAAACTTAGATAATGTTGGTTGAATTGCTCCAAATTTTCAAAAAACTGTAAATTTTTAGAGTAGATTTGGGCTTGTTCGGTTACCTTATGTGAAGAACAGGTTACCGAACTCATCTAAAAGTGTAGTTCGGTTACCTTTTCCAAACACGCAGGTTACCGAACTCGCTGTTAATGGAGGTTTTTAGTAGTTCGGTTAACAAACATGTTACCGAACTTTGTTTATAGGATTTACAGAGTAATGTTCGGTTGGTTCGCAAACTTTAACCCAACAACATATCTAACCGAACTCACATGTATGCAATTAGTGAAGAGTTCGGTTTGTCAAGATTTTTTGCGAACAAACCGAACATAGTGGGACAAGTTCGGTTAAATTGAAACTCAACATAGTATGAAAAATAGCACAGTTCGGTTACATTGGAATTTTTTTTTTTTTTTTTGTAATATGGGTAGAGTTCGGTTACTAGATAGTTTTAGAAATTTTTGCGAACCAACCGAACAGAGTAGGAAAAGTTCGGTTAAATCATAACTCAACATAGTGGGAAAAATAATACAGTTCTGTTACATTGTTTTTTTTTTTTTTTTTTTTTTTTTTTTTTTTTTATGGGTAGAGTTCGGTTACTAACTAGTTTTAGAATTTTTTGGGGGCCAACCGAACACAATATATTGATTTTCAATGAGGAGTTCGGTTAAAACTATTTTTTGCGAACCAACCGAACTCAGAGTTCGGTTACGAAAAATTAAATTCGTGATAACCGAAGTGTTCTTCGTGTTCTTGGTTTTAGAATGTTCGGTTACAAAACTAGTTTTTTTAAAACTATTCCTAACCGAACATGCCACTTTAACTTCCATTTAAACCATATTTTGATGATTTCTACTCAATTTTCCCAATCAAAAAACAAATCAAAAAGATTGATGGGTTTTTCAATCGAACGAGAAATGTCAAGGAAAGAGAGAAGAAGAAGAGAATAATTTTTTTTTTTCAAAACTAAAAAATTTCGATTCTCCTCCTGTTTTTGTTTTTGATTTTGGTTAATAAATTCATTTAGATTAGATGTATATGATTAGATTTATATATAGTTATTAAGTTAGTTTTAATTTAAATTAAAATAAAGGGTAAATGTGTATTTACCTAACTTTTAGGACACCCCTTATAAGTATAGGGAGATTGGCCTAATAAGATCATGGTCCCTAAAAAAATGGTTCATTGATATTAATCATTTAAAACTGATTAAGCCCACGCAGAGAGACCCAATGAAAAAAAATCAGTATTCGCTTCAGTCGGCCAAAAGAAAATGAATGGTGTCCGCAACAATCACAATTGAGCAACCTATTTTCGTTCTCTTCTCTTGTGGGGATTTTTGAAGCCATGTTGTAGTGATTCACCCTTTTTCCAGGTCACACTTTTTGAGCTTGTGAATTTCGATTACTATAAACAAGTATTTCATATTTTCATTTATGCAGCAATGTCATGTTTCATTATATCCTCCACCGAATCATTGTTTTTACTAGAAAATTGAGAGGGTTATTTATAGACATGGAAAAAGAGAAAGGATATATAGTTGATTCATGTTGCTGTTATTAGTTTTAAAAACTCATTTCGTTACCTGTCCTTAAACTTTTGTTATCAAAGTATGATTTGAGATATTGGAGAGAATTGAATAGCCAAAATACAAAAGTAGATCTGATGTTTTAAAATAAACTACCTTTATTTTTCATCACTGGATATGATATTAGAAGAGAGCCTACAAATTGAGTATGACTATATTGTTAATGTCAGATTGATCTGCATGATTGATATCTCCATACTGTGGCTGAAATTACAGCTAATCGCGACACTGGTGTAAGTGTATAAAATCAACAACTGTATTCCTTTCCGTTTGTAATTTTTCTTCGATTTGCTAAATTGATAACTTTGGCTTAATCAGTGATTGCAACATTGTCTTAAATTGAAATATTGGGAGTACTGTGTAGAATAGATTCACCGGCATTTGTTAGTCCAAGTGTTGGGATGGTGCCAATGTTACCAAAAATTTTGATGGGTTCGCGCTACGAGTATCCAATGCATAATAACAGTGGAAAAAAGGGTGGGCTGCTGTTTCCAGAACATCGCAGAGTAAATCACTGACTTATGAGCCGTGTTAGCTAAGAGTACCAAATCCAGCAGGTTTCATGTGATTGCAGTTAGCAAAGTGGATATTAGTACCAAAAAAATTTGCAAATGCCATTGCCAACATGCAAAATTACAAACCGAATTATGTACAGTACCAGATGACTACTAGTCTACTACTACTTGCATGTCGAAAATGTTACACGCTGCAAGTGTATATTGGATGGAAGTAATTGACCTCGTCCTCGTGCAAGTTTGCACATCCAGTCCTTTCAAAATACCTTATCCAGTCTCTTTATAGATATTTTCTTTTGCACATTTAATGGCTGACTCAAAGGATCTATCCAGCAAGAGGAAAACACGTGTTTAAGTGGTGGAATTTGCGACACAGGTAATAATGTTTCTTTGTTCTGACTCATGCAAGTCTCACTGACCAGGAGGTCCCAGGTTCGAGTCCCCAATGGCGTAATATTACAGGAATTAACATGGAAGGTAGTGTTAGTTTGCTCCTCTTGTGACACAATCTCAGCCCCCTCCCGCCATTTCGGCTCCCTTGGCTAGGTTACCCATGAGGCTCGCTGGTAGGTTAGCACAGCAACCTGTTCAATTAATGTAATAATATGTTGTTGGAGCTTAGCTTGTTAGGTTTCCAACTTGTTAATGTAATACTCTTTATCAAAAAAAAAAAAAAAAAAAAAAAAAAAAAAAAATGTCATTATGAAAGCGAGTCATTGTGTTAGGTCATTTCGAGCGAGCTACATAAGTTTTGAAAACCGCCGGACATAAATACATTTGGGATTGTAACCTAACGTCTTGTTTGTTTGGATAATTCCACCACTCTGTCCTATTTGTTACAAGACATAACATTGTCTTAAGTTTAAGCCTACGGAAAAGGAAAAACTCAGGCCTAAGGCTGAGTTTGGTAATGCTTATTTTTTTTCAAAAGCACTTTTAAAACCTATATATGTCAATAAATTTTGAAGTTGGTGTTTGGTAAAAAAAAACTAAAGTGCTTTTTATCCAAAGCACTTCCCAAATTTCTCAATTTTTAAAAGCTGGGGAGGAGGAGCTTTTAAAAGCTACAAAAGCATAAGCTGTGGTCCCACATAAATTTAATGTTTGATTTATCTTTTTTATCCCTACTTTATTTTATAAATGACCAAAGTTACCCTTAAATTTATATACAATCAATTTTTTACTATTTCTTATATTGCATTCTTTAAATATTATTATTTTTTATTATTTCGAACTATTTTATATACCATTTATTTAATTTGTCAACAGTAGAAATAAAAACAAATATTAAATAATTACTTAATTTTAGTTTCATTTTTTGCTTGAATAATTACTTAATTTGTCAACAGTAAAAATAAAAACAAATATTAAATAATTATTTAATTATTAAGTAAAATAATTTCTTAACAATCATAATGATAGTGGTAATTAGTATGAACATTCATATTATATAGTAAAAAAATTAATTATTTTTAAACCCAATAAAATTGAATAAAACTACCATGAGTGATATGTCTGTTTTTGTCATTTGTTACAACAATAATGGTTGAATCTGAAATTTTACCAAACACATTTTGATTGCTTTTTTAATCAGCTTCAACTTTAATTAATATTTTACCAAACGTCTAACTGCTTTTTTCTCACAGCACAGCACAGCAACGCACAGCAGAAAAGTGCTTTTACAAAAGCTGCAGCAATACCAAACTAAGCCTAAGCCTATGACAAGATTCAAGCTCAGCCTCAAGCTAGGGGTCAAAATAACCTCACGAGGCAGCTTCCACTTCATGCGCAACCTTAGACACCACCATGCTATATAGTCTTCTTATATATTTTTTTTTTAAATGACATTAGTATTAACTGATAATGAATCTAACTATACAAAATTGAATGTTAATTATATTTTTCCTCGCATTTTTAGGGGCGATTTTTTTATTCCCAACCCATATACACCGTTAAGGGATGTCCAAAAACGCGGAGAATGCGTTAATGCCCTTACATAATCGGAAGCTATTTTGTGCCTGATTATTATAAAGAAATCGGAAGCTTAGTAACGATATTATACTACCGATTAATATCGATTTTGTGCCAAACGCGTATCTTGCTTCTATAACAATCGGAAGGAACAAGAACCTCATTAGACTACCGATTATAATAGCTCCTAAATTCCCAAAATTGGTGATTTCGTCAAGGAAGAAATTTGGGGCAACTTTATAATCGGAAGTCATATTAACTACCGATTATTCTAGTTCCCAAATTCGAAAAAAATGACATTTCTGCAACAACAAAAAATTTGGGGCAACTGTATAATCGGAAGTCTTATTAACTACCGATTAATATAGTTCTCAAATTCGAAAAAATTGAGATTTCTGCAAAAACAAAATTTGGGGCAACTGTATAATCGGAAGTGAAAATACTTCATTTGACTACCGATTATACAGTTGCCCCAACAACATACATGTACGTTTGATGCATCGTTAGCTTCGATCTCGGGTGATTCTCCATTTTCTTCCATGAAAGCTTCGTCTAGGGTTTCATATTCATGAAAGTTTGGATCATTCAACATATACCCCAAATCGTCATCTCTAAAAGGTAGTGAACCTTGAACTTCAACAACTTCACGTTCTTCTTCGTACCCATCCATGTTTATGGAAGTTGGCAACAATCGGGAGTTGGCGACATATACCCCCTTCTTCTTCTTCTTTTTTTCCTCTTCTTGTCTCACTCAATCGGAAGATATCTCACAATGACCCAAAAAACAATTTCCAAACACTAATATATAGACCCCAGACTGCTAATTACAGGATTTTGCTTCTGATTATTTGTTTAATCGGGAGGTCTATAAGTTGTATACCCTACCGATTATAGCATATTTCAAAATTCACGCTACCTATAATCAGTAGGTTTTGGAACCAATTTGAAGTCCGATTATGGCTACAAAATCACGAACCACATGGTTATGCCTGGCTCTGTACCCTCTAAACCTATGGATTTTGGCACAGGTTGGATTTGGGGCTTCGTATAATCGGACGGTAAGAAGTAATAAATTCTACCGATTATGGTAGATTTCAAAATTCATCACATGAAGGATTTTAGAAAAAACTCATTTTGGAGCAACCTATAATCGGTAGGTTATGGAACCTATTTGGCTTACGATTATGGCTACATCCAAATCACGGACCACATGGTTATGCCTGGCTATGTACACTCAAAACCTATGGAATTTGGCAAGGGTTCGATCTGGGGCTCCTTATAATCGGTAGGTTGTTAAGTTGTTAACTCTACCGATTAAGGTATATTTCAAATTCCCTTACATGAAGGATTTTAGAAAAAACTCATTTTGGGGCAACCCATAATCGGATGGTTTGGTAATATATTTAACTCCGATTAACGCTGCATCCAAAGCACGAACCAAGTGGTTGTGGCTGGATGTGTACACTCAAAACCTATGAAATATGGCAAAGGTTTGATCTGGGGCTAGTTATAATCGGTGGGTTATATAATTATATACCCTATCGAGTATGGTAGATTTCAAAATTCATTACGTGAAGGATTTTAGAAAAAAACTCATTTTGGGGCAACTTATAATCGGTAGTGTTTGTAACCTATTAGGCTTCCGATTATGGCTACATCCACAGCTCAAGCCAAGTGGTTTTGGTTGGCTCTGCACCCCTCAAAACCTATGGAATTTGGCCAAGGTTGAATATGGGGCTCCTTATAATCGGTAGTCTTACAAGTTGGATAAGCTACCGATTATAAAAGGGATTATTAGCCGAAGTATCTACACAATAATCGGTAGGTATAGTTTCAATTTAACCTACCGATTCACCTTTAACCTACGATTATGGTGTAGGCTCCCTATTATATAAGGACATATTGGCCATTTCGAAAAATCGAAGATAATGGGTAGCTTAGATTTACGTTTGGGTGACCTTTTTTTGTCTTTTAGTGTCGCCCCTAATTCTTTTGGGGTCGCCCCTAAAAATGCCAGGATATTTTTCCCGGACACTTTCTTGGTAAGATAAAAGGTTATAACTCATGTGTTATTTTTAAGTTTTGCTTACGATGTTTACTTGGTAGGTTTACTTGCACGGCATGCTAGGTGCATGATAGAATTGTCTGGGCATAAATAATGAACAGTTTTACGTGAACATTTCGTTTTTAACAATACCGTAGAATTGCCTATTTTGGAAAAATAAAATAAATAGTCCTCCTAGTTTAAAATTCTGATTCCTCCACTGGTCCTCACTCCTTCATCTTTACTTCATTGCTTCCTCCGACACATAAGATTCACATTTTATTTATCTAGTTAACGAAGAAATGTACCTCTTACAAATTTTGAAGTCATAATTTCAGATGCATACCCGTTTGTTTTTCCATGACCACACTCTTCGAGTTTATGAATTATAGTTATTATATTTTGAACAAGTAATTCATTTACTTATGTCATGATTTTATATCCTCTCCAATTCAAGGTTTTTTAAATCTTCCCTAAACCATTTTTTGACTACAAAGTTGAGAACGCTATTTATATAAATGGGAAATAGAAATTACAATTGATTAATGTTGCTATGCGTCATCTGAAATTTTATTTGTTGCATGTCCCGGAGATTTTGTTGTCTAAATATTCTTTGATATGGTGATGAAAATTGTGAATCTAAAGAACAAAAACAAGTTTAATCTTTTGATAAAACTTGGTTGGATTATGTAGGTTCATTGATAACGAAATTGATATATGAAATAAGGTTATGGGTTTACAGAAAGAAGTTGAATGTTAATTGTGTCATAACATGGGTAAAGTATCGATCAGACATGAATAACACATTGGAGAATTTAAAGATTTATACTACTTAGTATTATTTTCATTTGAAAGGTGAGGGAACATACAAGTTGACGGTTATATATTTGGGGTAATTTTTTTTTATACATCAAGGAGATTTGGGACAGATAATCTAAAAAACAAAACCATATACGCCCAGAAAAGGAAGGGATAACTTTTATTAAGGAACAATGAATTTCTATCGAATACCATGGTGCCTACCATAAAAGGTGATGTACTTACAATAACGGTTTTGGTGGATTTGATACATTTGGTGTTCGCAACAAGTCTTCACTAAAATTATAGACTTGACATACTATAGCAGTGTGGGGTTGTAATCAATCTCTTTTCTTAATTTAGAGGATTCTAGTTTAATTCGGAGTAACCAGGAGACAATATGCAAAAGCAATCGCCTCCTCTTTAGTTGATGTAAGTGGTTTATTTTTTTCCCGTGTATACAATTTTTTCCTTAATTTTGTTTTTTCTTTTTGAAATATTGACATACACAACAAAGTAAAATGAAAAAAATATGAAAAATGCTAACCCGTGATATATATACATGATATGTCTAATTCATGTTATCTACGTAGTTTATATATACCGAATCTAGATACCAAGGTATTGGGTCTCGTGGATTGGATTTAGCAAATAAGATATGAATCAACAAGTCCAAACCAATGTGCAAATGGATTACCAAAAAAAAAAAAGTTTAAATTTAAATTTAAATTTAATTAGGTTTGTGTTGTTTTGGTATTGATTGATTTTTTAAATCTTCGGGTAGTTTCAGGAGGAAATAATTACCCAAAAGTAAGACATTTACTTTATTCAGGTGTCATTGGTCGCATAAATGATGTAAATATTTTCACTGAATCTCGATATAACCATTAACATGTTTTTCTAATTAAATTTCAACTTGTGTACTAGTATACAAGTCAACAGGATCCTAGATGAACTAAAATATAATAAGCCAGTTCCACTTTATCACGTAATCTTTAACCGTGATGTTCGCACAAAAAGACCATTTTTCAAAATACATATATCAAGTACATTAACGATTCTATAAATTTTAATGTGATTTTGAATGGAAGTCTAAAAAGCCCATAATAAATTACTATTATTGTACATCACGGTTATCACTCGGCAAAATTCATTTTGGAGTTAAAGAGACATATTAAGAAGCTTATACACCTTCTTACTTGTTTAGCAAGGGAATCAACTATCTTATTAATTAATTACATACTCTAAGAACATAGGTGAATTTCCAATGAGAATAACAAATGATCTACTATTTCTCTAGACCCTTGGTATACACAGAGAGACATAATATAAATGTGACTATGAATTTATAATAAATAATTCAGTTTTCACTTCATTCTGCTTAAAACATAAAAGGAGACTAAGATCACAATTGGGCAACAAGAATTTCCTTCTCTTATGAGAATTTTGCAGTCATATTATTTTGATTCATCCTTTTTTTTTTCCAGGTCACAATTACTGAGCTTATGAATTTTAGTTACTATAAATAATTTTTCCATTTCATTCATCAAATCATGCTTTTTATATCCTCCATCAAATCATTGTTTTTAATTGAAAATTTAGAATGTTACTTATATAGATAGAAAAACAGAAAGTAGAGTTGATTCATGCGGTAATAGTTAATGTTAAATATATTTTGTTACATGTCATTAAGTTTTTTTTATCCGAGTATCATGTAGGATGTTGGAGAAAATTGATAAATTAAAGAACAAAAAAACTTTTTATTGAACTAAGGTTGTGTTCTGAGGTATATATTACTTTCTACATATTAAACGAAAACTGAGATTTGTGGTCTCAATTAAACAAAAACTGAAATGAGCAAGTGTTATGGAAGTGATGTCAACAGTTTATCTCAAGCATCCATGTGATTGTTTGCGAAATAGCAAATGTGTATCATTTCTGTTTACTATACGTTTTTGTTTACTTTGACTTAATCATAGTTTAACCTTATATTCAAATATTTGAAAGTATAATGTTGAAAAAAACTACCTGACCAAAAGTTTTGATGGGTCAGTTGTACTTTACAGAGTGTCACATGCCCAATTCGCTCCTTTCATTTTTCTTGGGACACGGACTAAACAACCTTGCACAGTTGAACCAAATCATGCATATGCCTTCACTTTTAAGGCCTTACATAACAAAAGTTTTTATTCTTTTCTCTAAAACTCTTTATGCCCCCATAAACATAAGATGTTTGCCATACATCAATGTACTTAAAAAACTTACAAGATCAAGAACATCACATACATAAAGATATAACGCACCACTAATCATGTTATTGAATTAAAGGAAGATTGCAAACCTCTTCCATCACATGGCCTAATTAAACAAGCCACCACTTCCCTTAGTGATGTCTTATCATCTCAAACATGAGATTACATTTCTGCTAACTCTCCTCCACTGATTTATAATGCTTATCCTAACATTTATATCTCAGTAACATGTCCAAAGCCGTAGATAACCGAATACACAAGCCTTGGACAACCAAGTATCCAAGGGGTAGTTTCCATAATCGCCTAAAGTTGAGCATACCAGCCTCATGTAAATTGTGCCAATTGATTCCATACCTGTCCAAGACCGTTGTAGACCCTTTAATATGGTTATCAACTCACTTTATAACTATTCCAACTTGTATCTAAACTCTCGTATACAATAGGTGCATATTTCAACAATAATGTTAATTTTTTTTTCCTCTGATTAATGCAAGTCTAACTCATCATACAAAAAGTTATTTTTAAAATAGATGCGTTGATTATTTTTTTACATTTTTCTAGCATGATTACCAAAGGTTCAAAAAAACAAGCTTAGTTTGATTGACATTTGATACGATTCGCTGGTTTTGAAAATTTTAAGCTAGCAACTTGCTTGTTTGGATCTGACTCGTAACTTGAGTCTGATGTGATCTGAATTTAACTAAATTATTTCTTTTTATATTTTCCTATGTCTGAATCGCGGATGATTTGGAGTATACCAGTTTGTTAATTGGACGACTCATTTGGCACATATCTGAATATATTTATAAGTTTTTCATAATTTTACTACCAAACAACCTATTTGTTCCTCAGAAACCTGTATGTTCCTCTATCCTCTATCCGTTAAGAAGAAGAAGAAAAAGAAGAAAAAAAAAAAAAAAAACAAAAAAAAACTATGCTCCCCAAAAGACAAAAAAAACTTAACTAGTGCCAAACAGAACGATTGATGTATGAGTCACATCCGATATTCCGAGTCAGATACCTCAAACTAAAAGGGTGCGTCCAAATGTAGTATCAAACAAACACTACCTAGGATCGTTCTTTCATTCATCAGCCTTAAAAGACAACAAAAACTTATCCCTAGAATTAGATTATCCATTTTCTTGGAAATGTTATATAAAAATAGGGAAAGAAAATATTGAAGCCAAACATTTATGGAAAAATAAAAGACCGAAGGAACTAAAAAACACCAACATCACTGAAAGATTTTACAATACCACATACTAAGATTAGTACCGGAGTTCATAAAAAAGAATACGATACTAAATTCACATAAAATAGAACAATTCTAACCACTGATTCATAACTCCGGAGATATTTAATTACGATAGTAATGTTAGCAATGTCCATCATTATAGGAATTTGTCTAGCAATGATACCGGGTAGAGGTGTAAATTGGGCTGTGCCAGCACGAGCACAGCCACAACACGCTAAAATTTGAGCACAACCCAGCCCAATACGTGACTTAGCCTAACACGGCACAACACGTTAGTTAAATAGGACGTGCTAGGTTTGACTAATTGGCACAGTAGCACAACACGGCACGCGGCACGGATAAGCACGTGGCCCAAAGACAAATTTAAAATGAAAGACGTCATAACATGTACAAATACACCATATAATAAGGCAT
>JAJJWW010005385.1:0-101178 GCA_023531295.1 Papaver armeniacum | reverse complement strand
AAAAGAACTCTCTTTTTGGATACCTCTAGTGCATACTCATATTGGTCTACCGCAAGCATACCGACTCTCCGCCCATGGTTGCCAAATACATGATTCCCTTGTTCTAGTGTCAATCTATATTCTTGCGCTTTTGACTGAGTGTTTCATAGTATCCTTTTGGCCTTCTCGATGTCCTCTCTTCCTTGATGCAATCCTAATTTTCTTGAAGAGAAAAATCTTTGGGAAAACATCATAATGACCAGAAGGTGACTTACAAAGCAAGGGTTGCATGTTGCGAAAGTAGTAATAGTACCAATACTCAAGTACCACAACCATGCCAACTAAATTTGTACCCCTGGTTGACCAATCGTCGAGATATTTATAGGTATTACCTAACGAAGCTAGACCCCAATCATACTCCCCAACTCTATTCAAGTCATCAAATAACAAAACCCAACGTTTATCTACTTTTCCAGTAGAATGCGCTAGAAGAAAATGACCAAAACACCACATAAAGAATGCTCGTGTCAATGTCACTGCACATTCAATATTATTCTGGCCTTTTCTACTTTCAATGTAGTTTTTCAAGACAATTAAGGAAAATGTATAATTCTTAGAGTCCCCTGTACCATGATTTTTGATATCCGAAAAATACAAATCATCCAAAGCAGGATATGTTAGATCACTACCTAACTGCGGCATAACTACTGGTCGTTTACTAGGGTCACCAGTGGGAATTCCCGTTAACATGTACCAATCTAAAGGAAGGATGCCAATCTCAAACTCCCGAAAATGAAGGCTCCTGGTACTTTTCCACCATCTCTCAGCTATGGCTTCAACTAAGGCTCTATCCCGATTGGCGAAATCAAACTCAAAAACAGAGGAAAAGCCACAATTATCACAAAATTGTTGTGCTACCGGATTATCTTGCACTACAATATTATAATACTTTTCAATATCTTTGAAACTACCTCTAAAGCTTACTGTGCGAGGGTCTTTCGTAACATCGTGACATACATGTCTATCACATTTCCATGATGAAACTATATCCAACCCATCTAGCATTTCATCCATACTACATGAAAAAAAATCATTATCATTGTCATTCATTTTCATCCATACAAACTAAATGATCATTATAAATTCATCCATACAAACTAAATTATCATTATTATTCATTTTCATCCATACAAACTAAATTATCATTATCAGTTCATCATACAAATAATCAAATTATCAACAATTTCATTTTTTGTTCATCACAAATAATCAAATTAAACCCTAACAATTCTAAAAATCAATTTCAATCACATATCATTTAAATCAGGTAAACATATCATCTAAATCATGCATTATATCAACTATCAATCATCAATTTCATCAAATTTTCATCATAATCAAATATCAAGAAGAAGAAAACCCTAAAATTTTAAATCCTTACCTCCAATCAATTTCGTGGGCCAGGTGGAATGAAAATACTCTCGAAGCGATCAAGAAATTGATGGGTACAAACCCACGGAAGGAATTGAGAAATAAACATCTAGAATCAGCCCAGTCTAAATCCATTTGCGGGTGTGTTTGAGAAGGAAAATGAAATAGGAAGAGCCGAGGAAGAAGGGGCTTCTGCGCCATAGAAAACCCGATTTTGGGGCCGGCCAGACGAGTTCGGCGTTCAAACTGGTGACCAAGTCAAAACCGTTGATTCCAGCGTTCACCTGGACGCTGTACTATTCAGCGTTAGACGTTATACTGTTCAGCGTTTCGCTGCTAGGTCGCCATGCCATAGGGGGGTTAGTAGGTTGCCCAGGCGGCGTGGATGGCCATCTGGCACACCGCTAGATATCTAGCCCATAGGACTTAGCCTAATTCTCCTATAGCAGGCCAAACCACCACATCTTTTATGTACATGGATAGCTCATGGTGATCGAAGATGGCCGGCCGCAGAGTCTCGCTGGCTTGACTTGTAACAAATGATCATTGTACTTTATCTTTAGCGTGATTGGTCAAATAATTAGGTCTTGCGAGGCAAGACCCACTCGAGCGTCTTTGCATATTTTTTACAAAATACTGAGATATCAAACATGTCACACAAGGGCGGGGATGTTCATCCGGGAGTATTGTTACGGCGGTCTACAGCGTGTGGCGTGCAACACGCCCATTATGAAAGAGTGTCAGGAAAGGCGAGATGGAGGTTAGTGGCAACGAGAGAAGTAGTGGGTGTAAGCCAGGCTGTCTTCCCTCATAGTAGGGACGTGGTTTTCCAACACTTTACCACGATCCCCACTTCTCCATCACTCAACTACTTCCACTTCCTGAGATCGGTGCATCCAACTATGACTTATATAAATAGATTTTCAACCTATTTGAACCAACAACGGTTTATCAACACAAGTATCGAGAAAACACCAAGAACTTATAACACATTCCTCAAGCAAGTTCCACATTTTGATACAAGTCATAAATAACCATACCTTGAATTAACCACTTTGATCTCAACACCTTCTTCCTTCCCTCCCTAAGATCAACCCTTCTCCTTCATTTTGTGATCAGACAAGGCGGAATGGCCATTTCTTGGTTTAGGCGGTGTACAAATTGATCTCTCGAATCTAAAGTACTCGTGCGGTGCATTTTGTTTAGGGTTTAGATTCGTTTCTCAGTGACATACCCAAATTTACCATTTCCAGTAGAATCGGTTTTACCTAAAATAATAGGGTTGGTTGGGAATGGCGGAAAACGGTTATGAGTCGAACCACACTTACTTGGAGGTCATTTGAGGTACTCGCATCCTTATATTATCGCCCAACCAATATATAAGTGCCCTACAACCATAACCTCCCTCCACCACTCCGGATAATTAGCTGTTCGCGCACTTTAAAATACCCTTACTTTGTTGGTACATAATTCTTGATCACTTCTTATTCTTTTAATCTATATCTATCAACTTGTATAAGTATAAATACTAAGTACATGTTCAAAAATATGACAACAACGTCAGCGGCTAGGAAAATTGGGAATTTTTTTTAACTGCGAACAAAAAAGGAGTTATCGGACCGGAATAAATGCGAGACCAGTGAGAAAAGATAAAAAAATTGAAGATCCAGGAGGCAAAAGACTTGTGGAGCGAAAGGAAGAAAATGGTACATAAGAAGCCAGGACCGAGTGATCGAAGATGTTTGTTAACGTTTCTTCTATGTTATTAGTTAGGTCTTGAACAATCTTTGTTGGTTTATGTTTGTTTGTGTGTCTTGAACAATGTGGAACATGTGTTTGTTTGTGTGTGTTTGCTAAACTCTTTGCTTGTTTTGGTTTTTATGTTTGATTTGTTTTGATTTGGAACATCTTAACTTTGGAGATGGTTTTTTAAACAATCTAGTGTTGTTATTTGATTTATTATGTTGATAAATCGGTGTCAAAATACCTCTTTCTTAGGAATATATTTGGAATCTGGCACTCTGGATTTTCAATATCACGGAAATTTGGAGTTCTTCTATGATATCGGCATGTCGAAAATGGTAAAAACAATGTTGGCACTGAATTTTCAAAATCCACGAAAAATTACGGAGTTTCGGCATTTGAAGTTTTTTTGGCTACCATGCATTAGTCTGCATTTTCCGGGCGCAAAATATTTTTGTCAGTCTGGCACGGTTTGTAATTTAATTTCAATGCGGCACATTCCTTAAATTCTCTGGATATTTTTCTGAAAATCAAAACTTTGTTTCAAAGATTAGTTACGTCAAGCACCGACTTACGGCGTTGTAGTATTGAAACACAATCATGCCGGCTTGGCATCAAAATATGATTTAATGTTTACAATTCACACTTCCAAAAAAAAACAAAATGTTGCGTATTAGTGAACCGCATATATCAAATTACTCATCATAAGCTTCCACACATATGAAATTGCATCTTCTCTTGGAGAGTTTTATTGATAATGCCAACACATCCCAAAATTGGTGATTCTCCCCATATAATGCCATCCATTCCTTCCAGGATATTGGGATCTATATCCTTGTTTTTAGTCATCCCACAAAACGTGGCAATGGACAATTTTCCTTGAGTTTTAGAATAATGAAATGATTACCGTTCTGACAGCCAAAAAAATTATTCTCTTCTTAAGAGATCTTCAACACTTTTGCCACTTTGGTGTATATGTTGCTTGTATGGTGGTGGCAAAATAAATAACACAATTAAATGTATCAGCCACTAGATGACCTGGCCAGATTGGCATCCAATATTGAGTAGGAAGACTTCATCTCTTGCTCGGAGCCCTAACACCTTAGTATAAAAACTATCAAACCCCTCTCCTTCACCAAGCAATTGCTCATAAAAAACTCTTCTTTTTCATAAGTTGTTAAACCATCCTCATTCTAGCATATCGGCATGGTGACATCCTTTACTAGCTATGTCTCAAATATTCCTAATTGTTAGGTCACGACATGATAGCCACAATTTCCATCTCCATCGACATCATCCGTATATACAATATACTCGCGAATAACCTCAAGGACGTTGCTCTACATAAGACTTTATTTTGGTATGATAATGTCTATAAGGCTTACCTGTTGTGGGATCCTTAAACATCTTCATATTACCATTTTTAGCTTAATTATATCAATCCATCTCTGTAATCTCTATACTTCAATGTCTTGATATGTGATAGGGTGGATACTTCCTTAGCCTACCCTTCGCTTTGGAACCGAAACTACATCAACTTTGGTCGTGCCCTATGGAGTTGTCACCCATCGTTTATTGTTGACTAGATATGGGTCGCTTACCTTTTGCTATCACTTATTTTTGGTGTGGCCGGAATTTTCACCTTGATGTAGTTGACTTGATGTAGGTTCCTTATTGACCTTCCCTTTTTGTTTGGCATCAGCCTTTCATCAACTATGGGTGTGCCTTCGGAATGCTCAACTTTTTGTTCTTTGTCACTTGATGTTAGTACCTTTGTCGCATCCCCTTTTCTTTGGAAGCAAGCTCCATCAACTATGGGTGTGGCCGGGAATGCTCACCTTCTTGTTCTTTCACTTGATGTTGGTACCTTTGGCGGTCTACCCCTTTTCTTTGGAACCTCCGATCCTTCGACTCTGGTTGTGGCATCTGCATGCTCGGCTTTTGTTCTTTGTCACTTGATGTTGGTTACCTTCCTCAAACTTTACCCCTTTTCTTTTAACCTCGATACATACGTCGATTCTAGGTGTGGCATCCCTTTCCTCGGCTTGTTGTTCTTGTTCAATCGATGTGGGTACCTTCTTGGCCTACCCTTTTCTTTGGAACCTCAGATCCACGTCTTTTGGTGTGGATACGGAATCCGCCGTTTGTTGTTGACTTGATAGAGGTTCCTTCCTCGGCCTACCCATTTTGTTTGGGCCGAGCGCTTAGTAAACCTTGCTTCTAAAATCTCTGACGGTTGGATCTCATTTCTTACACCTCGAGTTCCACATTCACATTGACTCATTTCTTTTAATTCTTTCCTTTGTTTTGTCCTTGTCGTTTTGGTTTGTGGTCTATCGGGAGGATCTCCCTTTATTGGCTCTTCACTTTGTCTTGTCCATGGTGATAATTACTTGTAATTGGCTCAATAAGACTTTCCGGAGTCTGGTTTCACGTGAATAAGCATCGAAGGGTCTTTTGCTTCGTTCGTATCCCATGGTGATTGTCAAGGAGCTTAGTGAGGGTGAAAGATAGTTGCTTCCAAAATGGATCGATAACCTCAATAGGTATTACTTCTTCATACTTCACAAGAATATGGCGACACGGAAGCCCAATGAAGATATGTCGGACAAATACACACATCACCCGGTTTGTAAGTAGTTTATCTCCTTTTGCATTTCTCTCATCATATGTTTTATTGCCCAATGAGAGGAGGCGTTGAATTCTATTCCTCGGGCAACTTACCATATTGAAGATATGAAGTCATCCTTTCGATTGAGCTTTTCTCAAAGCCTTCTTGATCCTATAGATATCACTCTTAAAGTATTTCTCCATTGCCTCATTGATCGTAACTAATCTACTTGGATAGAATCGATGAGATCTTTAAATCTCCCATGAGCGGACTCCGTTATACTAGTTGCTTCATTCGTAGTGTACATACCGGTTTGTCCATGCCACGCACAAATTTTTCCTTGAACTTATCAACCATTGATTCGACTATACGAGAGGCGTGAGTTGGATAAACTTTGTTCCAATTGGCAATAAACTTGTCCAAATTCTTTTCGTACGTATCCTCGGTAAGAGACCAATACACTTTATCCCAATCTCTTTGAAATTCCAACCACTTTTTATGATTTTCCTCATGTTCTTTGTCCACTCTCTCTTTGATCTTGCCTCTTTCATCTTCTTCTTCTTCGGGTGATAGTTTGTTCTTGCGAATGTCTTCCTCTAGTTGAACAAATCATTCTCTTCTTAATATCAGCCTTGTAGGTTCAAACAAGGCATGGCAAGATTTTACCACATTTTGGCGTATATGATATGTACATAGAAAATTTTGTGCATCCGGAAGGCGTAGGATATTGCATTCATTAATCGTCATCTTGATTTGTTATGATGACCCTCGGAAGATGATTTTCGGAAGAATAATTTTAATTGTCGTAATGCACAATTATAATTATAATCCCTCTCGTTTTCCATTAAACACCAAGCCAATGTGAATGATACCTTGTCGATGTTTCCCCACGATGTTGAACAACGGCATAGTGTATTTGTTTTTCTTGTAGGTGCAATCCATCGCCTTAAGAACACCATTACATGTATGGACAATTTTGCAAGCAAAGGATGCGAAATGAATATTTGAAAGGGGCTTTTTGTCCAGAGCCCTCTTTTTAATGATACGCGTGTAGTTGTGATCCCAAACTATCTTCTCAAATTCTTGCATAACACTCCTCCTTCCCATTCCACCCCTTCAATACTTGCTTGTGCTATAAATCGTACTTAGAGAGACACGTTCGTTCGATCCTTTTCCTTAAAGCCTACGAGAATTTGTCTTGGTTTGATACATGCTTTGGTAAATCTCTTTACATCACTCTCCCATTTCATGAGGTTTTAGGCACTTAACTTTACGGGTGACCAACAACATCTTGGGATCAAGGGTAGTTATGATGGCGAGAACCACGTATAATCCCATTCCATTGACCTTGTCTCTTAAATAGAATAAAATCTTAAAGGGGCAATTATCCTTCCTCGTGCGAGTCTTGTATACCCTATTAGTCTTCTTTGGATATACACCGCCCTTTCTCTTGTGGCTATTCTTCTCCTTGTATGCCCCAACCTTCTCTCACAAGCCATCTCAGCGAATCTTTGAACCTTGGGTATTCCTCACCAACACACACATGTTCTTAAGAGCCATCTCTTTTAGCTATGCAATTGCTTCATTTTAGATTTTATTCCCTACATAAGGACAACAATGGGAGATTATAAAGTTCATTACAAGCAATCCATTAGTAAAGTTCAAGAAACTAGGTGAAAAGTATTCTTTGGTAACATATGCAGGAGGCATTTTATAGTATTCCGACGTATCCAGGCCAAGAGGTCTTGCATTTGTTGGATCAATATATGTCACAACCCTAAGGATCGAATGAAAAAAAATAAATTAGTTCCAAAAAAATTAAAATACTATGCCGGACAACGGTTAAAATGAAGGTGATTAGCTGACAGGAATGAAGACCAAATTTGAAACGCTTTCTGGCATAAAAATTTCATTTGAAATCACGGCGGAAAGAGAGGTGCCGGCATGCTCGTTATCTACGGTTCCTGCCTTGGTACAATGTTCGGCGTGGTCGATAATCAATAAACCATGCCGGTATTTAGATTTGGAACTGCTTCTGTATGTTTTTATGAGGTACTAGCATGGTAACATTAGAATTGAACCATGCCGTAGCATATTCCGTACAATATTTTGCTGTAGGTAAAAAGTAACTTTTGTACCGGCATGGTTTCGGTTGAATACAATGTCGGCCTGCCTTTCAAAATGGGGACATTTTGGGCCAGCATGGACATAGTATAAAATACCATGCGGTATTGGTGATGTCGGCATTGTATTCATACTACGTCCATGCCGACACCAGGCTATTTCAAAATTTGCAACAATGGTGGATTCAAATAAAAAATCAAATTTTCAACACGGTGACACCTTTACCCAGTATCGGGAGTGCTTATATGTTGAACTAGTTTACTCTCTTAGGTAGGTTCTTCAGAAACTCTCAATGCTCATAAAATCATGATCTAAAGGGTGTTGTTTCCATAAATACTTGCAATTTGTGAGTTGTTGTCATTATCGGAGAGATTGAAGATATGCTTCTTGTTGTAGTTGAGCTAAAGATTTAGTAGCAATTCTCTCTTCACAATCATCCTCCATTTTCACCAAAAAAGTTCCTCTCAATTTTTGTCCCTCATATACTCTCACCTCACTCACCCAAATACAAATAAAACTACACACTAATCATTTATCAAATCTTACGAATTTACTAGTATAATTAAGCACTAAGCATGATTAGTGAGGGTAGATTAGGTATTAGGTAAAACACTTGAATGAGTGACCCTGATTTGATATTTAAAATCCAATTTTTTTTTCCTTTTCCTCTATTCCCAAAATATTTCCCTAGGCCCCAAACTAGGAAGGAAATTTAGTTGCTAATCCGGGGTGGGTGAAAGTAGCTCACAGGCACCTAAACAAATTTGAAACAATTGTTATTATTGAAGAGGAGGATCCATGGACAATCTTTTTACTTTTTTATTTATTTATTTTTTGATCGGTAAAAATCCAAGACAATCTTACATGAATCATCTTACAAGATTTGATTTAATTTAGAGTCGACCACAATGAATTTGAAAGCTTATATTTGGATGATCGTTCCTCATGTTAAAACTCTAGTTTCCTACCAATATTGCACAATTCGAGATACCAAATATTACCATCTACTGATTTTAATTTCGACCATTAATTTTCAACGGTTGATTTTCAAAGTGGTAAGTGGTGGTGTTACTCGTCTCGGATTATGCTCATTTGTAGGAGTTGTCCAGTTTCATAAAGAAAAACATATCACCAAGTGTTGACTTCAAATTCATTGTTATTGAACTCAAAAAGAAAAGAATGGATCAAATCTTATAACATATATCCATATAAGATTGTCCATGAATCATCACTAATATTAATTCATGTCATTCTGACATTGGTTGTTGTCTAGTAAATGAGACATAAATGGCATGGGTTATTGTCTAGCAAAATGAGATATATGTGAGTCCTTAAAAGCTAGTTCTTAGAAAGAAATTTTACCGGATGATAATGATATTCCCTTTCTCTCTCCTTAAAAGATGGACGGAAGCAAAACTTAGAGCGAGACATCATGTTTGGCTGAAAAATGAGTTTTATTATGGTTAGACTTTTTTGTGTTTTCACAGCAAATCTCATATGATTAAAGTAATTCTTGTTTAGTTTAGGGTAACCATGATTTGTTATAATCATTTGGTTTGTTTTATTGCTTAATCTTGCTTTAAAGTCTATCTTAAGGTTTATGCTAGATTAGGTTAAGTATAAGCATTACATGTCCTTTAGCTTGACATGTCTTATGGGAGGGTGTCGAATGCTGCCATGGGTTTCCTCCAACTCATGATGGAATGGTGGAAGTGACATGTGAGCGGCGTGATTAGGACTCTCTTGCCAGACTCACATGTTTTCTTTAAAAAACAAATCTGTTTTAATCCATCATGATAATGTGGGGGAAATAGAAGTTGATAATAAGTCATGAAAGGTCAGTATCTTGTGTGTTACTATTTACTTGTTCTCAACTTTTGTTTTTAGTATGAATTATATGTAGTCTTATTGATGCTGCATATGGTGTTTGTTTTTGTGTGTTGTTGAGTATCTAATACTGAGTGTTAAGTTATGATTTCTACATAAGGTTGTCAGTATGATATTTAGGTTCAAGTGATGATCATTAAGGAGCTTATATTCCAACATGCAACTTCCATTTCCCCCGGCTGACTATTACATTTTAGTTAGAATGATTGTAAGGTTGAGGTTTTGAAGTTTTTCTATCTAAAGTTATAGTTCTTCTTATATGCGGTGATCTTCGGTACTTCATACTTGATGGTGTGGTTATAAAGTAAGCATAACAAGTATTGGAGAAGTTGTAGAAGACTCTTATATCACTATCAAGGTTTGTTCACATCTGCGATGGATTTGGCCTTGAAAATGGTGTTTTTCATTACAAGCATAAGGTACGAATTTTTTTACGTTTTGAAAATGTAACTTTATGCAATCTGTAGATTTCAATACTAGACTAAATGTTCTTAGAAGTGATACTTTGATAGTATATATGGAAGTGTTTTAATGAGAATATATGATTGTGGTGGTTTGTTTGATTCATTGAAATTATAAATACGAATCTTGCCCAAAGGTAATTTGTGCTTATGAAATTTTGATGTGAATCGAGTCTCATATGAGTGAAGATTTCCATATGAGAATTAATCTTAAACTTATTGGGATTTATGTATGTTTGTATTTTTGGTGATTTGCGATAATCTGGTCTTGTTTTTGATTTTAAGATGTTATTGGTTTGTTTGTATAGATATATAAAGTGACAATAAGCATGTATGTGTTGTAGATTGAATCTAAATTCGAGGAGTGGGAGTGATGTTTATGATTTTGTCACCATGTTTGTTCTCTTGTTGTGTGAATGCGAGATTTCGGTGGAAGCATGTGTTTATAGTTTTTTCATCAATGTTTGCTTATTGACATGCTATTTATCGGTTTATGTTATAGCTCTATAAAGTAATAATAAGCATGTGTTTATATCTGAATTTCGGTGGGGGCGAGATGTGTGTGGTTCATCATCATGTTTACTCCATGTTGTGCTTGAATCGGGAAATTGATGCTGGGAGTGATGTTTGTAGCTTTTTTATCATCATTCTATATTATCATTCTTGTAAGGTTTATGCTCATAAAATGATACACTGTAGTAGGAGACATATGGTTACGCTTTCGATATCATTAATATCCTAAAGTTCTTGGTCTCATTAGAATATGAGCATAATACTTAATTTGAGCAAGATAATTGGGATAATTATTTTAGCCTTGTTGATTAATCTAAACCAATAAAGATTACAAGTGCAATTCGGTTTTGGCATAAAGTTAAACCAAATGAAGTTTTCAAGTTTACCTTGCTTTTTGGCATAAAGTTAAGCCAATAAAAATGTTTTGTAGAAAAATAAAATCTTTTACTTAGAATATTAAGTAATCTAGTTTTACGATTGTAGAAGCGCTTGCCCCTTTTGAATAAAGGGACGAGTCTCCCATATTCGAGCTAGTGTACTATTTTCCTCGGCGTGAGACTAGCATAAAAAAGTTTAAAAAAGGTTTGCTGCTCAAACAAAGGGAGATGTTAAGACTTTTTTTGTGTTTTGCGCAAAGAAATCTCATATGATTAAGGTAATTCTTGTTTAGTTTAAGGTAAGCATGATTTGTTGTAATCTTATTATTTGTTTATTGCTTAATCTTGCTTTAAGGTCTAGCTTATGGTTTATGCTAGATAAGGTTAAGGGAAATCTAAACATGATATGCCCCCTTTAGCTTGACATGTCATGGGGTGTCAGTACCCATGGTGTCCTCCACTCGTGATGGAAAATTGGTAGTGACATGTGGAGCATGACTAAGACTCTCTTCTAGCCTCGCATGTTTTTTCTTTAAAAGCAAATCTATTTTCATCCATCATGAAGTAATGTCCAGAAATAGAAGATGAAAATAAGTCATGAAAGTCAAAGCGTCTTGTGTGTTTCTATTTCCTTGTTCTCAACTTGTTTTAGCATAGAATATATACTGGTGTTCTTGATGCATATTGTGTTGTTTTTTGTATTGTTGAGTATACTAATTCTAGTGTTAGAAGTTCGTTTCGGTTTAAGGTTGGTTAATATCATATTTAGGTTCAATTGATGATGCATTAAGGGCTAGAATTCAAAAACTATGCCTTGCTTTTCTTTGTTATGGAGGAATCAAGCCTTGCTCCTCAAAGCGGGGTATTATGTATTTTCCCCAAATTATTTGTTTGACCTTTTTAGTTACACCTTGGTCCTTGATTACGCAAAGTTATTCATTTGCATTTTTCTCAAACTCCACTTACACTAGGAATTTATCGTTTTTGTTGATGTCCGACTTGTATTTTGAATATATCAGCGATAGGTATTTTTTCAAATGCTTTTATTTATTTTTGAAAGATTATAGGAGACAATACAAATTTATTGAGACAATGCGTTGGTAGTTTTATTTACGTAATCCCTAACTTATTTTAGGAGGAATCACGATCAACTTACCAAGCTGCGCCAAGCCTTTGAACCCCGGGTGATCTTGGTGGGCCGAGTTAAGTCTCGTGAGGGTTTATAAATTTACCCACAAAATCTAATTTAATATGCCTTCATTTAGTAATATAATTCCTCGCGTAAGTCGATGAGTAACTATCAACACAAGCGGGTTAGAAATCTCTTCATCCCTTAATGATGTTGAAATTATCTTTATGCGAGATTGAGTCCTTACAAAAGTTAACTTTAATGAGGTACCCAAAAATCAAGTTTATATGCCTTCATTGAGTAGTATAATGCTCGTAGCAAGGTCATTGAATAACCATCAACACAAATGGGTTGGAAATCTCTCAATCCCTTACACAAAGTTATTCATTTGTTTTATTTATTTATTTTTATCAAAACTCCGCTTACACTAGATAATTGTGCCATTTTGTTTGATGTCATGACTTATATTTTGAGTATATAAGCAATATGTGTTTTCAAATAACTATCAATGAAAATGGCTCCTTTCCATATAAACCATTCATCCGGATGTCTGTTATTTAATCATCGATTTCACCCCTTAGTTGATGTCGATTCACATTGAAAGTTAAAGCAACGTTCATCATTTGCATTGTAATGTTACAAAAAGGCAGAAAAAATCCAATATTATGGTTATCCAGTTATCGGTTTTTTAGGAGTAGAAGTTTATTGAATATTAAGACAATATTAACTCATTCTTGGAATACCATTTTGCATTAGATTTCTTATCCCTGGAGCGGGTAGTATAGTATCAAGTTTCGAAAAGGTAAACTCTTCACACTGACTAACATAGATTGAGCCATCTTTGGAAGTAGTTTGAGTAAAATCAAAAGTTTTGTGGGATTTTCTTGGTGCAGATATGATTTTATAATAGTGATGAGTGGGTATATATAGGACGATTGATACCAACACATATATTTTGAGACATAGGTCCAGTGTCATAATACCATGATTTACGTAACGTACATATTTTGTTCATTAATATTACACATATTCACTAAAAACTACACCTTTTTATAGAATATGTATATATTTTTTGAAAATTACCAACATTTTTTTATTTTTAAATTACCTACGGTGTGATACTAAAATAGTCAAAGTGGTATAAAAACTACATGATTTATTCTAAGCGCCAACTTACGAACATTACACCCGACCACCGTCAATATGTATTCTAAAAGAAGAAATAATATTTTATACAAAAAGGAAAAGAGATTTGTACATTATGTTTCATGGATAACCACAATCAGTGTATGGCCTTAGATGTAACACCTTGTACTTTCTTGGTTTTGAATTTCGGGACGAAATTCTTTTTAGAAAATGGTTAATAGTGTAAAACCCAGTAATTTTATTAACATGATTTTCGCATTTAAAACCCTTTCCATAGTACTTAGCCAGTTTTGTATAAACCCTTTACATATTACTTATTCGGATTTTAAAAACGGGTATCTAGCTCGGTGGTCATCCCCATTCCCAGTTTGCCATCGTTCCGGAGGTCCCGGGTTCGAGGTACAATGGCGTAATATTACGAAATTAACATGGAAGGTAGAGTTAGTTTTCCCCCTTGTGACACAATCTCATTCTCACCAGGCTCCCTTGGCTAGGTTACCCATGAGGCTCATTGTGCGACTGCTTTAAAAACACAGTTAATTAATGTAGTAGTATGTTGTTCGAGCTTAGCTTGTTAGTCTTCCAACTAGTTAATGTAATACTCTTTATCCATTAATTAAAATCAAATAATATTTAAACAATTGATTAATAAAAAAATATTATTATTTTTATTTTCTTTAAGTTTGGACTACAAATAACCTTAGAAAATAACTAAACTAATTGGGCGCCAACACCTTTTTGAATAGTAACTCCTAATCTATGAAAAAAAAAAAAACCAATTTTAACATTTACATCATGGTTTATTTACAAAATGATTCACTCTCTTAAAGAAATCCACGGTCTCATCACCTAACTCACCCAACGTCGTGAAAGCTATAGTACGAAACCGTAATCTCTGCCCAACGTCGTGAGTTTTGTAGTATCGAAACCGTAACCATGTGGTACACTTGTCAAGATACTTGTTCAACTTTCTGAAACCGTATTACATACGGCCTGCCTGCACGTAAGTGTATTAACTCCACCTCTGTAAAAGGTGAAATTCCATTACATCTAAACACACATGGCGACTTTGTGTCCCAATTATAAATGAGAATATCCGCAGGCCTTAAAGCATCACCTTCACCGATAACAAACTCAAATACACCTCTTTTTGTGCGTGTATGCCGGCACGAGAACATATATCAAACAAAACATAACGAAAACCAAATCATGCCAAAACTTATAACCTGTTTAGGTAATGCAGTGAAGATATGGTCACCAAACAAATCCATATCCCACTAAAGAAACAACAAAAACTCCCGGTGGAAAGAGTGGAATACCAAGACGATAACAAAGAACGGCTGCAAAACTATGGAGGACCAATGCATTGTCCAAGACCACCTATAGGCACAACTAGCAAATAATCCTAAGCATGTGGGAACTTATTGTGCCAAGCCATAAGACTAAATCCCTAAGCCGACATGTTATATAGATTTGGCATCTCTTGTTCAACAACATTAAAGTACTTAGCTGCCGATGTGCGTAGGATGGGGGCGGTTAACTCAATGTTGAAGAGCGGAATCAAGATGACATACCTAAGAAAGAGTCTAAATCAAAGTAAGCTGGTAATTGGAACCATCGCTACATATATCAGAATAACGCAAGAGAGTATCCTTGCTTAGATTGGATGCAGAGGCAAGGTAACAATGCAATGCTGCTCCATATAATATATGCCCGACTCACCATCATGGATAGGGCAAGGTAATAAGCTCCGTGATATAATACCATATCCAGGCCCATCATTCGCAATCAAACGTCTCATAAAACCGAACAAATGAGTGTCAAAAATTACTGAGCTTCTTGGTAGGTACATTGGTGGAAGTAGTTCTCATGGTGAAATATAATTTGGACATACACGCACAATTACGTAGAGCAAGAGCTCACTTTTGGGGGTCCCCAAACTCTGAATGACATGCATCAAGTTAACTGTTTTCTTCACACACGATCAAGAACAATATCACTACAAAACTGATGACTCAAGATAAAGTCCTCCAAGAAGTTTAACACCTTCGGTTGATGCGGAACTTACAAGGAAAAACCTCTTCAAGTCGACTTCTTTCATCAATAGTAGGCCAAAAAAATTTTAGTTTTGTAGATTGAGATGAAGACCAAGAAATGAACTTCGACCGGATGATTTGGAAAGCTTTAGAGACTTGTAAAGTATCGCAATGATAGTACCATCATCTAGGTACTGGGCATGAAGGTCAGGAACAAATGTAATGAAATATTCTTCACTAGAGGATGCAAAGCTAAAGCGAAAAGTAATGGTCTAGTGGATCACCTTGTTGGACTCCTTGAGCCGAAGACAAAGTAGATGTGACATAATAAAGCCTAGCGGGAGAAGCATAACAAAATTCAGCCCACCTAGATATATAGTAGGGCATCTACGCGCACTTCGAAATCATAGTTGTTCATCAACAAGGTTAAAAGCATTTTTAAATCCACCAATAACATAGACATTAAATTGCTTTTCCCTTTTGGTTCTAAAATACGATTAACTGAATGTAATATAGCTTCACTACCACAAGGGATACCAACACCAAACTAATAATTACCTAAATAAACACTCATATCCTTGATAACTCATGAGTAACTCACGAGGAAACAAGTCTTCTCGAATGGTTCCTCAACACCAATTGGTCTAATATCTCCTCTCCGGTTTAAGTAATGGAGTTAATGGAGCACTTGCATTAAACTCACCAAGTAAGGGGGAGGACATTTACCTACAAGCATTAGATTGACAATAGCAAAGAATGGAAGTAAGAAGATTACTTCGGCTCACGCAGACATACGGAACCACTCAAAGCATCTAAGAGATGCTGATCATGAAGTCATCCCTTCCTGGCAATACCTTTTGGAAGCTCTTAATCTGCCCTAAAACCACATCTTTGTTAGCAACAAAAGCAGCGGACTCAATGGAGGCAAAGGGGTATTCGGTGGTGATGCGGCGGGATGTTTAAGCTTTAGAATTGCCAAGGTATCTTCATTACAAGGAGAAACACCACTATAATTAAGAACTCTAGTGCGGCGAGTAAATATTCTCGGCTTAATTTCCTTTACATAGCAAATTGAAGTCCTCTTTGTATACTTCTTATGCAAGGTAAAGGATGAGTGGATAAGAACTCATGGTCTTCAAGTATTTACTAATAACCCAAAGCACCCATCTGGTTCTAGCCATTGAGCAAAAGGCGATTATTGAAACAAAGCGCAATTTCGCACTCACCTTTGGACTTCGCTTCAATACTACACTTGGAATGTAATTTCTAAGGATACATATAGAAACAGAAACAACTTTACCCAAGAAAATATATCATAGGGATTAGAAATAACACCATCCATAGTATGTTTAAAGCCCCACGAAACTAAGCCTACATGGCGAGGTATATGCCCCTACTTGTGCGGGTTTGAGACCTAAAAACTTTGTCAATCTGACATCAGAAGCAAGGCAGTCTATGTTTCCATCATCCCACACAAATATCTTCATGAACAAAAAGACTTACCTCTTCATTTGGTTTTGCTATACCATGAATGAGGAAATCCACATCTCTCTACCATTGAAGGGGCGGAATCGCCCAACACCTCCATGTGCCTTCCCACCCACTTCCTCCAAGCATGGAGGATGCACGTACAACTGCGTACCACCGACCCACATCTTAGTATGAAAAGAGCATCCACCACCAAGCGTAGACTACACCATTAGTTTGAATTACTGTCCCTCACTTATCCGATTCTACCATTGGCAAAATGTCTATCATTGATATGTAAAAAAAGAAACTTAGATTTAAAGCCATTTGCCTCTTATACCATTCTTGCATCCATCAAAACCATTGAAGGACATTGAAAAAAACATTTTTGATTGGGAATCATGCACGAGAATGGGACTTCAAACATTGCCCCAGCTGGAAATTTGAGAACCTCTGGGCATAATGTATATCAAAACAACCAAATATCATTAATTAGGTCTCAAAGGATGGGAGTGCAAAAGATTTCAAAGCGGTGAAACCTCAAATTGCCATACATCAAACCCCTAATTAAAACTATACATGAGATTGAAAAAAACCTCTCAAATTACTCTGCCTCTAGCCGTTTCCTTTGTTGAGCGGATGGTGAAGAACAAGAATGAAAAAGCAATTCAAGATCGAGGCCGGAAAAAAAAGTTATGAGTATGCTTATATTTACCCAAAAAAATTAAATAATAAATCTTAATTGATTATGCTCTTAATATATCACGAAAATATAAATCATTTTTTTTCTATTTGATTGATTAGGACTTAATTTATATATAAAAAAAATATTTAGTTATGAGTATCCTTATGGTTACCAAAAAAATTAAAGAATAAATGTTAATTGATTATGCTCTTAATATATCCTGAAAATATAAATCGTTTTTTTTTCTATTTTGATTGATTAGTAATTATGGCAATAACGAGTGCATTGATTGGTAGCTACATGTAGTTAATTTTAGACATTTTTATTAATGTTAGTAAAGAGATTCATTATTTTAGCTAGCTAAGAGCATCTCTTGAGAAGTCCTCGTGTTGATTGCCTTTTAAGATGCAGTGATTTTCTTAAGTTCTTGTTATCTTGATTTGTTTTACTGTTCATCTCCCCCGGTTAATGTAGTTCTTTATGTACTACATTTTTGGTTTGTTCTTTGTTTTGAAGCTTTGATCTTTATGTTTTTAGTGTATGTTTATATTTCCTTTATACATGTTCTATTCGAGATTATCTTGTTGAAGTAATCTAAAGTTCTTCTTCTTGGATTTCTTAATATTATTAATCTTTAGAAGATTTAAAATTAATGGGTTGCTAATTTTTTTCGTGCAGATTTCCAGTTGATTTCTATGTTATCAGTTTGTGAAAACCAGTAGTGGATTCAAGATCCTTTCGGTCTCTTGAGTTATCGCAGTAGTGCTTGCCTTCCGATAGTTGTGTTGTTTTCAACATCATTGTGATTCAAAGTTGCTTGAGTATGTATCCATATCTTTACATCTCGTCAGATCCATTTTCCTCACAGATCATCATCCAGTATCGTTTCAAAAATGATAGGTCAGAAGCAATGGTTCTACCGAGTCAAATCGTTGGCGTTTGTTACCAAAAATTTCAGCGTTAGGTACGGGCATATTTCCCTCCTTGATAGCTTTCAAATTTTGGTCAAAACTGTAACTTCGTTAATTATGGATTACATGCATGAAAAACTATATTCTGGTAAACAAAATATCTACGAATATATTCATTCCTTTTATAATCCGATTAGATATCCTACCATAATACAAAACCCTAGTGCAATCCATATTTATAAGGCAGAAGGTCAGTATCAAACTGGTACAAGGAAGGAACATATACTAATGGAGAACATCTCAAGGAGAATGCAGGCTACAAATATAGAAGCAGGTTCATCAAGAACTATTAGAAGAACCATAACCTCTGCGAAAGTGGTGAAGGATGCAGCAGAAGAATTCTCTTTCAGCCTACTGGGTAAGATCATCTGTAAGGAACCTTTGAATCATGAAGAAGTTAGAAAGGAAATCAGTCTCAGATGGACAAGCTACAGAAGATACCGGCAAATATCTAAGGGAACTAACTTGTTTCTCTTCAGATTTGAAAGAAAGAGTGCTCACGACAGCGTTATCTCAAATGGTCCTTGGTCGATAAATGGCAATTTGCTATGTCTAAAGCAGCTTAATCCAGATATCCCACTAGGAGATCATAAGTTTCTTACCCAAATCTGGAGTGTCAGGTTGAAGAATCTAAAACAAATCATCTTAAATGAGAAGATGGTTAATGATATCTGCAAGGATATTGGCAAAAGAGTTTTCCCATAATGGAGAAGGAGAATGGCTCGAGGGCATGTGACTAATACGGTCTATGTGGAAGTTAATCTCAAGGAACCTTTGCATAGAGGAGGATGGTCTTATGCACCTAATGGAGAAAAGGTTTGGGTTAAATATCATTTTTATATGCAACCATATGAAATCTGTAAGGAGTGTTTTGTCGTCGATCATATGGATGCAAACTATGCCAGACTTTTACAAAAGCATAGAGTGGAAGCAATGGACGAAGCACAATTTGCTGAATACAGCCTAAATGAAGAAGGGAAAGCCTTTTTGGCTGCCTATATCCTTGAGGAGGATGCCGATAGCAATTTAGATTTGCTATTTAGCACAGAAAACACGGGGAAAGAAGTTTCTCACCAGATTGAAGATATGGATGCAAAAGATGAGAGGAAGAACAAAAGATCCAGAGATGAAGAAACTCAAAATTTTCCTAATACCCAAAACCCAATTCCTTCAAATACTCATAATAACCCAATGTATCAAGATTATGATATTCCTATAGAGGATGTTGGATCCGACTGATATGAAACTTAATGGAGTTTCATATGGACTATCAACACACTCATATTGGAGAGAGGGCCATTGATAACTCAACTATGCAAACTGGAATGGCACATAATCAACATGGGGGGTCTGCAAACTCTTTGGTAACTTTATTAAACCCTACTTTTTCCCCCAATTTTAATTGCTTTGATTCACTGAGTTTATTAGGTTTTTGTAGTCACAATTACTGCTTTATAATCCTGGTTCTGGTTGATCTCAATTCAGGCTTTGTTGAAACCTGTATTATTAGGGTTCTTCATTTTCATACTGTTCTTAGATTTAGAATCTATAATAGTTCCAAGAAGAAGATCCTTGCTTGAATGTTCAAGGTTTTGGGAATGAGGTAACAAGGAAACACCTAAGGGAATTAGTTAAATCCAATGATCCTGATATTATGTTTCTTTCTGAAACTAAAACTAGGAATCAAAAAATGGCTAACTATACTAGGAGTCTCAATTATCCTAATTATCTATATGTTGACCCTGTGGGTGTTTCTGGTGGCTTTATCTCATCTGGAAAGATGCCATTGATGTGGAATTTGTGGATATGAATCATAATTTCATCACTGTCTTAGTTAGAATGGATGCTAGGAGTGATATAACTTTATTGAATTGTATGTATGGTGCTTTGGATGATATTGATTGGGATGCTCAATGGGGTTACTTAGGCAATCTGGCTAATAGGTATCATTCTCCTTGGATGATAATTGGTGACCTTAATTTTGTTATTAGAAGAGAAGAAAAAAGTGGAGGAAACCCTTTATCTCAGACTCATCTAGATGATGTTAAGGATCACTTGAATGAGTTAGGCTTATATGATTTAAATTTTGTAGGAAATATTTTCACATGGACCAATAGAAGAAGTGGAGATTCCCTTATTCTAGAAAGACTAGAAAGAGCTCTTGTGAATGATGAGTGGGCTAATTTCTTTCCTGATGCTATTATTTATCATCTTGTTTGCTTAGGAAGTGATTATGTTCCTATCTTAATGGTTACTTCTAGGAATGATAATCATACCAAAAAACCTAAAAGATTTAACAAATGCTGGTTGTCTGATAATTCTTGTAAGAGCATAATTTCAAATAACTGGCATGCTGGTGTAAATGGTTCATTTGCTTTTAAACATGTTCATTCTCTGAAAAATGTTAAGATAGCTCTAAGTCAGTGGAATAGTAATGTTTTTGGTAATATTCATTCTCATATTCAGACTCTTCAAGGCCAACTTCATGATGCCCAACAACATGGATTGTCTAGAGACCATACTGCTGAAATAGAAACTAATCTAAAACACTAGTACAAAGTACAACAAGATTTTTATATGCAAAGGGCAAAGGAAGATATTCTGAAATTTAATGACCAAAATACCAAATATTTTCATGAAAAAGTTAAATATAGGAAGAAAAGAACACAAATAGGTAACATTCAAAGCTTAGGTCTTGGTCTTTGGTTACTTGAGATAGAGATATAATTACTCTCGATTTGAAAAACCATTTCTCTAAAGATTAGCAGATCTACTAAGCCTCTAATGATAGAATTTTCTTAAAGTTTTAAAACCATGTATTCTTGGGAAGAAAATAATTTTACGATTAGTATTCCTAGTGATTAGAAAGTTAGGACTATGAAAAATATTTAGAAGTGCCACTCTTAATTGAGAGAAACAAAATGGAAACTTTTGGTCACTTAGAATGTAGCTGAAAAAAGGCTATCAATGTGGAAAAGTAAACATGTTAATCAATATGGTAGAACTACTCTACATTCGAGACTACTTTAGGAACTCACAACAAGTCACCATCTTGTTGTTTTCCCAATGCCCAAAGGTTAAGCGATAGACTGGACTCTATCCGAGAAAAAATTTGATTAGAAAGGAAACAACGAGAGGTGTGTGCTTTTAGAAATTTGGGACAATGTTGCCAAGCCAATTTGTCCACGGTGGACTTAATATCAAAGAAAAGGGAATACACAAACTGCTCTCTACGGCTAAGCTTGCTTGGCAAATGTTAAAAGAACCCCGATTCTTTATGGGCTCAGTCTCAAACATAAAAACTTCCATGACCACAACCCTCTTCACTATGTGTGGTAAATGCGGATCTTGGGTTTGGAGGCATATGTAGAGGCTTAGGGTCATTAGGAGATCTTTTGTTGGGAGGTTGGAAATGGTAAGAATATCTCAATTTGGAAGGATAAGGTGGGTGCCGGTATAAATGGTTTGGTTAATTCATAGTTTATGCACTAATATTGAGTACGGTAGATCCAATTAATTGAGCCAAACTACTAATGATTGGAATGTCTCTATGTTGAATGCTACTCTTTGATAATGAAGCGTAAGGAACATCTACGGGATTAAGATTCTCTAGAGGCTGTGGATGAACTTAGATGGACTCAGTAGACAATGGTGAGTTTTACGGCCAGAAAGCAGTATAAAGTTGTAATTGATAGAGTTTTTGGTCCGGTCAGGGAATTTTAATTGGAAAGCTTTGGAAACTCGATACATACCAAAAATTAAGCACTTCCTATGGAAGTGTGTCAATAATTATCTTCTTGTGAATGGGAATATGGCGAGGTATGTTCAACATGTTGATAAATTTCCTCTTTATGTGATCATATTGAAACGTTACATCATCTAATGCTAGTGCAAAGAATATGTATCTTGATGTGAATAGTGTTTTTTTACGAGGGGATGAATAATGGTAAGAACTTAAAAGATTGGATAGAATCCTAGTGTGAAACGGACCGGTAAATAGACAAATTAGTCTTGCTTTTTGTTGTGTGTCTTTGGTTTTATGTTATAGCATGTCTGAAATTAATATGTGCAAAAGTTTTTGACAAGATGCAAGTGCGTAGATTTGTTTAAAAACGAGGTGCAAAGTGACATTGCGAGATTGGAATAGTATTCACACGAGCAACAAAATAATAATAGTCTTGGTGGTACTCGGCGTATAGAGGCGCAGGTTGGAGTCTGCAGAAAAATGGATTTATAAAAATTAATTTTGATGGATCCTTTCCAAAAAAAGATTTTAATCTTATGGGATGTGGTCTAATAGCTTTTCGATGCGGGACTGTGTTGGGTGACAACCATTGATCGGTAGCTTATGATAAAAGAACAAGCGGAGGTACATGTAGCGACATATGAAGCAATAAAGGGCACAAGTGAAAGAGGTACCAAGCATAGCCCCAGGGGAAGGAGATAATCTAAATGTAATAAATGCCATAAATGGAAGAAGTAGGCTGCATTAGATGGACAAATAACAATGTGTGTTAAGGATTGTAAGTTTTTTTATTGAGAGCTTTTACATCATGGAGTGCATGCTCATGTTGTTAGAGATCCTAAATGGAGAGTAGCCGGATCATCCCTTAAAAGGCTAGGGTGGTAGTATAGCTGGTGTTTGCAGTAGATAATAGAGAAAGATAAAGAGGCACAAAGAGAAAGATATTTCGTTCATTAGCTTTTGTGTGTTACATATATAGTCCTTTATATACAATAGGAATAGAACCGACACATTCGTGGCTAAAGCCGTACAACACTCCCCTTGTGCGGTCCAATAGAACTCCATATGAAGTACTTCACATACAATGCTTCGGATGTAGGTCTTCAAATGTAGTTCTCTCCTTGTGCGGTCCAATAGAACTCCATATACTTTCACATACAATGCTTCGGATGTAGGTCTTCAAATGTAGTTCTCTCCTTGATGACTATCATGTCTAAGATAATTGCTCCATTAAAACTTTGATAAGGAAAAACCCGAGGGACAAAACCTTGGTACAGCTCTTCACATGTAGTACTTCACATGTTGCCTCGTATTTTACATGTAGTTCATCACATGTAATACGATCTTCAAAGATCGTCGAGTCTAAGTTAGTTGTCTCGTTAAAACTTCGTCAGGCTAACCCGGAGGGACTATACCTGAACTAAAGAAAAAGAGTACAATAAGTAAACTTAGAACATATTTGGATGCGTATACATTGCCTCATTAAAACCTTGACAAGGAAAACACAGTGGGATAAAAATTTGACGAAGGGAAAAGAGTACAACGTGACAGATGCAAGTAAAGGTGATCCGTTGCAAATGATCACTTTGCTCCGTTGAAGTTGACTAGTTGCTTCACAACTTCTAAGGAAGAAAATCCTTGTAGGAAAGACAATAATCTTAGCTGGGAAATTACATTCCCGGTGTTTGTTGTTGTCTCATTAAAAAAACCTTGCCGAGTAACAAAACCCCGTGGGAAAAAGTAACCTCGGTGAAGGAAAATATTTCAACACACCATTAGATGCTCCCCCTGATGTCAGACAATTTTTCATTAGTCTAATGCAGTCAAAAGGAGTTTATCACACTGTACTTTGGTGACTTGGATGTTTATAAGACCCTGTTGTTGATTCTGGAAGTCACGTTGCTTAACAGACTATCGCATTTCATTTCTTTGATTCAGATTTTTTCAGTAATATCAACGCGATTTTTATGTCTTCAACGTTCAACATACTTAATGTTTTTAGTATTGTCTCGCTAAAAACCTTGTCGAGTAACAAAACCCTTTGGGAAAAACTATTCTCGATCGAAGGGAAAAAGAGTACAACTCAGCTTCAATTTCGAAGTAAATTATGTCGACATCATATCCTTGGATCCTCCCCCTGATGTCGGCATCTCCCCACAATTGCTTTCAGAGTTGTTCCATACTGTTCCTTTAGTCATGTACTTTTCGAAACTGAATATCGGTAATGACCTAGAAAATAGTTTACCGTATCTCCCCCTGATTACTTTCGTTGGAGAAGAGATTATTGTTCCTTTATAATCAACAACCTTTGGATTGCACTTTCGTTAGCATTCCTTTTTATGTCTTTGCATGGATAAAACAAATTTATGGCAATGGTTACTTTTAAGCACATGATTACATTCACTATACCATTCCAATGACGTTGCGTTGGCGCGGAGCTATATCTAGCTAAAAAGTTCATTGAGGATGTAACATTTGGCCGAGTACATTATGCTAAGTACAATAATGCGTCTATTATACTTAGATGAGGAAAGTTCATCTCCCGACCCAACTTCGTCATCTTCCTTTAGACGAATTGGTCATTTATGTACATTTGAAACTCGACTAATCATGGGAGTGCTATCATCATGCACGTCCTTGTTAAATTTCCTGACAATGGACATATGCAAACTGGTGGAATATTATACCACAAGCTCGGTCTTCCAGTTTAGAACATAGATAAGATTGAGATTTCCCAGGATTTTCATCTCAAATTCATATTTTAAATAGCTTGTAAGATCTCTTATTCCATTAAGAGTACTTATCATGTCCATGCCGTCGACATAGATCGTTATAATTCTGAATCAGGAACTTATTTAATACGTATGGCACGAAACCTTACTTGTTTATCCCTTCCCAATCAAATAGTCACTTAGACGGGTATACCACATCCGCCTGATTGTTTAAATCAATAAGTGAGTGTTCCAGTGTAACTACAAACACACTCCGTGGTTTAGAGTCATTCGACTTGGGAAGCAAAAGGCCATCATGCACTTTTGTAAATATCTGCTATCTCTTGATTCTTTCATAGATACGTAACAACCACACACATAAGAGAACAATTCCAAGGCTTTCTGAGAAACATCGCGCCACAAGGCGAGTCTTGATACTTTGAGACTTCATTCTTCTCACTGTTCTCAATGACAAATAATCATGTATGTCCCATTGGCTTTACACTTGGTTGGTTAGCACTACCACACCAAATACCCGTATATTTGCCAAAGATATAAGTTCTACCTGGATTGCGTAGGCCAAATATGCTATTTATTTGATATTAATCAAAATAAAGCATGGTTCAATCTCATTGTGCTCTACTTCTGGAGCAACTATTTATGGATTATATCATTACTGCGCATGCATGATCCTTCCATTGACTCATGTGCATACTCATAATCCATCAGGATTTCATTTTTCTCTAGAATCATTTAAAACTTCGGAGCGTCCTCCAGTATTGATTCATGGACATAATCAAAGACAATAAAATGTGATGATTCCATTAATGATACAAATTAGGTTGTGCCTTACTCATCTACTTCCTTTCTAGGTGAGCATTGATCGAACCTGGTGGTCTCTCCATATTCCTTTATGGATCCACGGCCTCAACTACACTTCCACCAAGTGTAGTTGCAACACCTTAGTCTATGGTGTACCCCATACTGAGGATTTCTAACATTGCAGGAATATTTGCAGCTGGTATGTGTGATATTGTCACTTTAGCGACATCAGTGTACATTCTGAAAATCGATTATTCTTTGTCACTTCACATTTACATTTGTGGAGTACAAGAATCAATATGAGACACAGTGGGAACACACCACGACAATTCCTGTCGTTTCCTTAGAAAATACGTTTTCTTATCTCCCCCTAACGATGGGAAGACTGTCTCATTAAAATGACAACCCGCAAATCTAGCGGTAAGAGATCTCCAGCCAAAGGTTTTAAAAATGCGGATAATTGTTGGGAACTCATTTCCAACATAACTACTTAACAGTTTTGAAGACCCATCATAGTACGATGTGGAATCGTAATGGCACATGTATAGTTCAACCAAAAAATGCGTAAGAACACGAATGTCAGGCTTAAATCCAGTTACCAACTGGTACACAAAAAAGGTTGACTAATATTGGGGTCTAAAAACGAATTAAGTAAAGATGCGCGTAATATTGCATATCCCCAAAGTAATAAAAGGTAGGTTAGTACGCATAACCTATTCCTTAGACACCATCTGTAACCTTTGATGGTAGCCTCTGCGAGACCATTGGGTATAAGATGCTCTATATTGATCCTATTAAACATGCAATATTCATCAAGACCTTTTGATGTAAATTCTCTAGCATTAACAAGGGTGGTGAGCCTTTGCACTTTGCATTATGTAATATGTGCTAGGAGTTTTCAGACGCAAATTTCTTGGGAACTATAACTATTCCAAAATGTCAAAACATTCACCAGAGCCATAAGTCACTTTAATGGTCCGCATTCTGCATGAATATTTTTTTTTTTTAAATTTCACCTTGTTTTCTTTGTAATATAGGTTATTTACCATTTGCATCTTTGTATGATCTCAATCCTTTTTACAATAGGCATTGTAAAATGAGTGATATGCTTCCTTACTTTAAAATCATAACGGGAAGGGGGGTGGTGCATCTAGTATTTTAGAAAAACACTTATTGTGAGATATGCCGTCACTTCGCATTATGTCAATATTTTTCCCGTTCTCGTTCACTCAAATAAAGTGATGTTTGTACGAGTTCTTTCAAAACAATCATCATGTCATAACCAAAGTTGCTTTATGGTTATGCCCAAAGCCTGTATGAGTCAATCCCTAACATTTCATCGTCGGAGTCAGTATGGATTCAATAATCCAAATTAATACTATAGCGATTTACATTTCACTAAATTGACTCATTAGTCTCTCTAAAGTATGTTTCCTTCCAAATACATTAGGGACTATAAAGATGTAATCAATTACATTATCATCACAGTCAGGTTCCACATGATATCCATTTGCATGGGTTTCTTTGGAATTTAAGAAGGTGTGATTATCTCTCGGTACATATAGAGATTTTGTGACGTCTTTGTTCTATTTTGAAAACAAATTTTGAGCAGTGTTGCGCTCGATGATCCAATCCTCGTAGTCATATTATAAGGAAATAGTTCAACAACTAGTTTAAATTCCTTAAGCTGGTGGGAGGGAAACCACTATCTATTAGACATTCAATCTTGAGATATTAAATAAGTGTTGTGGCCTTATTAGTAACAAAAGTGAGATTCAACTCAAGTACTTTAGAGTGAATATATGTTACGTTTCAGGGGGGATGATATATTTTTCATCCGGATATATCTTAAGTGTTATAGAGAATTTATGTCTCGTGGGAATGATGTACTTTTCATTCCATAAGCGCAGACATTGGATCTAGTTCAACTCAATAAGATAGTCAATTGGCCCGACAAAGTTCTTGTTTCCATTAAATTAAAGTTGATGTGAAAATTGGTTGCTACTATGATCGATACACACATTACATTGTATATACCAATACCTATGACCAGGTGCATTTCCAACTCTTTCATTTATGATGGGAGATACAATTACATTTTAGCTGATCCCATATTCGGTTGATACTTGTGTATTGGTGTTATTACTACCGAAGACAAAAGTACATCTTTCTCTCATGATACATATGTCCCTTTTCACATGCTTTATATGAGTCAATACGTTTAACCCTCATTACTTCAGGGTTCTTTCCATTTTCAAGTTTGCTACATTTAGCTTAATTTGAGAAATTTCTCTATCTCAACAGGCTAAGAGAATCTTACAACACATGTCAACCCCTTACTTTAGGTTGAATAGATTACTAAAAATAGTTCTCTTGTTGTCATATTTCAACATATACTGGTTCGTTAGTATCATGGATGAAGTAGAGAAATGGAATTTTTCTGACTCATATCATCTTTTGTGAGTTCTTCCACAAAATTTGGAACACATGTGATTTTATTTGCAACGTAGCTTTTGAGAATACCGACTCTTAATAGTCGAGCCAGTGGATTGCATCCCACGGAACATTTCAAATTTTGGAAAGAAAATATCAAGTACACAATAATGGTGCTCAAGTACTTCTAAACCCCAAATAAATACGAATTGAGTTGGTACAACCAATTAAACAAAAGACACCATTCAACTATAGCCAATATCACCACTAAAACCAAAACTCTTAATGATCAACAATCATAATTATATTCACTATTTTGATTTAGATTTTCTCTTGGCAAACCTTATTATGTATTTATGAAAATATTTCTGACAATTGTTATTGGTTCGTCTTCATTAAATAAATATTAAACATTAATTAAGGTGGATACTTGGCTTAATTAGGCATGCTTAGTATTAATTAAGGAATTAACAAGGGCATAAGACTAGAGAGGTTAAGCCTCATGGCTATTATTGGGTGTTATTTTCTTTTTATTAATTAGTACATAATTAGGAGTTTATTATTTTGGAAGGAAAGAATTTAATAAAAACGTTTACAAAGCTTTGGGCGGCAACCTAGCAACAAGATGGGCACCAACACCCTTTTGAATAGCAATACATAGCCTATGAAAAATGAAACTACCAAAACCACTACTTGCGTCATTGTTCACTAAACAATTCTTCAGACGCTTGAAAAAACATAAAGTATCCTCTCCAAGTTCCCCTAAAGTAGAAAAAGCTAGAACACCCAGACCATATCCATGAGAGACACACTTGTCCAGGTATTTAGTGCGTTTACGCGAAACAGCACTAGAGATAGCTTTTTTACTGGAACGAAAGAGCGAATACCATCACTTGTAAAAGGAGAGACACCTGTAACATCCATGCATACATCTTGACCATTTTCCCAGTTAAGGACGAGAATATCAGCGGTCCTTAAGCCTTTGTCATCATCAGACAGAAACCCAAGAGAGACTTTCTTACGGGAAGGTACACTAGCTTTGTAGCAAATGTCAGCAACAATGTCACGTACAAAGTCATGACGGAACTTAATCCCAACATCTTTAGCACAATGGAGCGTGTGATCCCCAAAGATATCCATAGATTTGTTGCAACTTGAGCATAAACCATTCTCAACAAACAATGGGATACCAAGACGGTAATGAGGACAGCCTACAACCTGTCTGGGCCCTAGGCATTGGTTAAGCCCACTAATTGGTAAGGCTAACAAATAATCCTGTGCATGCTTAACTTGGTTACATTGCCACAAAATGGAATCTCTTGCAGACATAGAAAATTGGTCTGGGATTTTCTTCTTAATTGCATCGAAATAAGTAACTGCCAGGGAGTGCATGGAGGGGGGGGGGGGGGGGGCAGTACTATCGACACAATAAGAAGACGGAAGTCCACATACCTAGATGAAGTTCTGAAGAGCCAACTGATAAGCATAGCATTTGTTTGTTGAGAACAAGTTACCCAGAATCACCTGTTGCACTGAAGAAGTCTGGCTCTGAGAAGCTAGATAACAATAGGTGCGGGTGTCTTCCATGGTATAAATGCCCAAGCCACCATCCTTTAAAAACCAGGACCGTCTCCAGTAACAAGAAGTCTCAAGTACTTGAATAGGTGATCATCAAAAAGCTCAGTAGCTTGTTGAAGGGCTGCTGGGTTGGTAGTGCGCATTGCAAAATATAGCCTAGATACACCGGTACAATTGCGAAGTAATAACATCTCACTTTGAGGATCCTTGAGTTTTTTTATGGCAGACATTAGTTGAACAGTCTTGTTCACCCTGCTCAACATCATATCACTAATAAAGCTCAAATCCAGACTCACAGGACCACCCAAAAGTTTGACACCATTAGAAGGTCTACCAATACCAGGAGGGAAAACACCATCAATAGTACTTCTGGGATCAATCGAAGGCCAAAAGACTTCCGTTTTCTTGATGTTGAGATGTAAACCTCTTCCCGGTCCTTCAGTTTTAATCAAGCGTAAGGCTTTGGCAACCTCAAGAGTATAACCAATGATTGTACCATCATCAAGGTACCATGCGTGTAAATCGAGCTTGCAGCTGGAAGCAATGGTCTTCACCAGGGGGTGAAGTGTCAGGGCAAATAGCAAGGGACCGAGAGGATCACCTTGTTGGACTCCGAGGGCAGAAGATAAAATATACTGGTCATAGTAGAGTTTAGCCGGTCGCATGTAACAAAATTCAACCCAACGAGAAATACCTGGACAATGAAGACGAACCTCCTTGATGAGCTGAGATCTGCTCACCATGTTGAACGCGTTCGAAAATTCAATAAGCAACATTGACATCGTGTCCGAGTGACCTTTTAACTCCAGTAGGCCATTTATAGCGTGTAATATACTCTCCCCCCAGTAGGCACACCAACACCAAATTGATAATCACCTAAATAGGAAGTCATATCCTTACCAACAGAAAAAGCCGCCACTTTAGAGACCAATCTTCGCCAAACCGTGCCAACTGCTATGGGCCTAAGTCCACCACCGGGCTTAAGCAACGGTGTTAAGGGCGCACTAGCAATAAACTCGCCTAATCCATTACGGCATTTTCCAGCCAACCAAAGGTTGACAACCCCTGTAATAGAAGTGAGTAAATCGTCTGCAATAGCGGCTGCAGCCCCACTCATCACATCAACCAAATGCTGAGCCCGAAGTCCGTCTCGTCCGCATGATGTACCCTTAGGAAAACTCCTAATAGCCCCCATAACTGCTCGACTATCCACCGTAATTGGATCCGATAGAATATCATCACATGGGACTTCAGGAGAAGGCGCTGCTGGGTGCTTATCTTGCAATTCGGAGCAAGTTTGTTCATTACAGGGGGCTACTCCACTTGAAGAAAGCACACGAATTGCGGCTGCAAAATGACCACAGCTAATTTTCTTTCGGCAAGCTGTCATGTTAGCCATACCCTGTGTCTTCTCATCCATTTTGTTAGACATATTACGAGATGGAAGTTGTAGCATCTTGTCAACCAGTGTACGACAACCGTTGGGCTCTTTCCAGACTAACAAAGCATGGTTAATAGCCGCAACTTGTAGTCGTTTTCTCTTACCTGATTTTGCCTCCGCTGAACTTCTCGGTCTGTAAAGAGCTAAAGTACAAATGGGGAGAAGAATTAACTGCAGCCAAGCAGTCTCACTGGTTGGATTGACAATGACCTTGTCGAGGCAGGCTTTTAGCGATCTCGAAAATGATAGCCGACACTGATGAGGAATGCTTGAAACTGTCGTGAACTGCCTTTGGAAAATGGTGTTGAGAAAGTCTGTTGAGAGAGACCCAAACGACTCAGCTACAGCAGCACCATCAGCCCCTTCCAAATCATCACAAACTGCATCACACAGAGTACCAATACAGGCCGTATTTACCTCAACAGATTGAACCAAACCATGAAAAAGAAAATCTGCACCATCTCCATTGAACGGCCCAGCAACTACATCCCCATGAACCACCCCTTCCTTGCCTTTACACGACATCTTCCATGCATGTAGATGCATACATCTACAACATAACCACATTCGAAGACAACCAAGAATCTTCTCCCAAGCCTGTCGTATATGTTGATGCTTTGCAATCAGCTCTCTGCACATTTCCCTTTTTTCATCAGAAGCAAGGTGCTTGGCATATAGGTGCTGCAAGAAAGAACCTTTAACGTACCCCCGGCTGTTGACCCCATCGCGACAATTATCAAATCCCTTGAAAGGGCAATGGCGGAAGACGGTATCAGCGTCTGTGGAAGAAGATGGTGGTAACTGCAATAGGGAAGATGGGTTTGTTGATGATGGTGGTAACGGCAACAGGGAAGAGGGGTTTGTTGATGATCGGTTTCGTGAAGAAACTCTGGTCGATGAAGCCATGAAAGAAACAGATGAACCCTAAAACGGAAAAGAAAACCCAAACCCTAAACGATGAAAACAGCGCACAAGGAAGCAAAAAGTGGAATGAAAACTGAAAAAATTGACAAAACGTGGGAAAGCAATCAAAGGAAGGAAAAAATGAATGAGAAAAGATCACAAAACAACATGAAAACATGTTGAATCGATGAAAAAATCTGGTGAGCTAAACTGGTTTTCAGTCACCAGTGGCATCGCCGGAGAGGAAAGAGAAAAAAGTCCAAAAAAGCAATAATAGCGAGAAAAAATTGACAAAATTAGACAAAATTTATTTTGGTGTTTTTTTTTGGTGTTTTTTTACTCATTCATATTTAATTAGACAAAATTGACATTGATAGTGGTAACGTGAATTATGGAGTAGTGTTGGGAGTGGTCAATCCATGCATATATAGATAGAAACGAATTTTTATTTATTTTGTTAATAACTCTTTTGCATGTATTTTTATTATTGCTTGTTGATTGATTTGTTATTAATCGAAATTGCCTTCCTTAATTGTGGTGTTTCATGATTTACGTGTCCTTGCATGGATGAAAACCTGTTGGTTAAAATTGAAAAGAAGTAATATATTTGTCCTCACGAGTTACGATTAGGAAATATAGCTAGATATAATTATTCTCTTTTGTCAATTATGAAATTAGTTACTTAAATTTTATAATTGTTATACTAGGAATTAGTTGTTTAAATTTTAGAAGATAATTAGGAAAATTATTGTCTCTCTAGAATCGGGATTAAAGCGGGCAGTGCAGATTATTATCAGACACAATTTAGATAATTAAATTAGGAAAATATTTATTAAGATTAGGAAAGAAATAATAATCTTTAGCTTATTAAGATCTATCACGTGTTATAACTTAATTAAGCGAAATTTAGGGAGTTAACGTAAATAAACACGCAATAAATACACATGCATTTGTTACACATAGATTTAAAAAGAAAAATCAGGTTTTTTTTTTTTAATTATTTCTTTCCAAAATCGATCAGACATTTACATGCTATCAATCAATTAAATTATTTATTATACATAGCACTAAAGGCAGCTTCGTATGTTATATGGCACCCAGATATCGTACACCCAATGCACCCAACATTAGGTGGCATTGACAGAGACCCAAATATTTATTTCATAGAAAACTAACTAAATCTCCCCTATTAGGTTATTGTTCTTCCGTTTTATTATCATCTATTTCATATAGGTATATAGATCAACAACGAATCTATCTCGTCATTTTTCATCTTTAAAATGATTAATCCAATCACTATGAGTTAAACTAATAATTATTAACCAAGAAAAACTTAATCACATCTTGTAAAGTGTATTTGGATGTTGATATATGATTATGTTTGAACCCATAATTCCTTTTCTTAAATTTGGTTCTCCTTTTTAACCATTTAAACTCAAAGACAAAAAAAAAATATGAAACCTAAAATAAATCCATCTCTTACATCCGAAAAGATACTGCAAAGTGTACAATACCCAAATCAATAAGGAGTCTTCCATTACATTTGAGAGAACAACCTTTAAAGGGTTTGATCTATTATTAAAAATCAAATCTGATCATATGTTGATGTTTTCATGCTCTGGTTTTCATGTCATAATGAAAAGATTCCTAAAATTTATTTGATTTTCGTTTAGGTTTTTGGTAATAAGAAAAAAACAAGGGCTTTTTAATAAAGCGACCACCTTTTTGAATTATATTTAACAATCTGGCCGTTTTTTTGAATGTTTATATAATCTGGCCGATATTGACATTTTCCATCCCGTTTTTTTCAAAAAACATTTTTAGGTGGTTAACTGGCTATGTGGCAGTTAACCTGGTAGGTAAAAGACAACTTAACCCTCGTCTGAGTTCGTACCCAAACAGGGATCGAGTCAACTCGGTGACTCGTTGCACTGAAGAAAATGTGCTTTCTCTGTAACGGTCAGATTTTAACGGTCGGCTTCAGCTTCCTTCATATAAATTAGGCCTTATTTCAGAGAAGAACCATAGTGTTTCTCCAATTGACCAGATCAAAAACAAACAAAAAAATTAAGACATGAGCCAAAGTGAAGTAAACTCTCCAGGCAGCAGTAACAGCAGCATCAGTAACAAGGTTAGATTCAAAAAAAACCCTGATTTCATGTTCTATCTGTGAACAGGGAAGTCATGATCCAAAGGTATGTCCTTGGATTTATTCCAGGTGCAAATATATACCATGTAATGGTATAAGGCAACTATTGTGTTCAAAAACAAAAGAAACAAATGGAAAAATGTTTTTGAAGTGTTCAATTCCAACCTATCAATATTTTGAATGGTTTGACGATGCCATGGATCCTGTCAAATGCAAGATGGTGAAATTACTAGTAGAGAATGGTTGTTACGCTTGCGGAGAATCTGGTCACTGCTTCAAAAACTGCCCACTGCAAAATCAAACCTGCAACAAAAGATCACTGCAAATCAAAGATGGAGATGAAATTTTGCAAGAATGAACACAACAAGAACATAGCATACCTCACTTGTACAGATTGTGACGGTTTTAAGTGGGTCTCAGATGAAGTCTTCATTGCTGCAAAAAACAGAATTATGCATTCAAGTTTACAACTTAATGCCATATGTAAGGAACTCAACAATCTGAAAATGTAACCTGAAAATGTACTAATAAACAAACTGCCACTTTTGATTCATCATTAATTCAAGTCTACAAAAGAAAGAAGGGCCCAAGAAAGAAATATTGTCTACTTAGCTTTCTTAAACACAAACACTGTCTTCTTAAACACAAAAAACAAAAAACCAAAAAAAAAAAAAAACAGATCTCAAATCATTTCTTCTTAGCCTTTCCATTTCCCCTTCCATTTCCTTGTTTTATATTCTGAGATACAGATCCAATTCCAAAGAAGTTCTGAGAAAGGTTATTTCTTGTAGAGGCTGGAGTAGAAGATGGTGCTATAGATGGCAGACTCATAGGTGTTGTAGAAGCTGGAGTAGAAGATGGTGCTGCCAAAGGCTGACTGCCAGGCCCTGTAGAACATTCACCAACAAATGATGTTGTTCCCTTCTTCTTGTTTGACTTAGATGCACCCCTAACTCTGGTGGTCTGACTTGGCTCTATGTTGGTGAAGGTGAAGTTTTCTGCATCACATTCAGTCCTTTGCCTCTTTGTAGTTGGATTAGATCCCACTTGACCACCATCACATGTTCTTCTGTTGTGATTAGTAACCTCTCCACATTTCCCACACCTCCTTTTTCTCTTCTCAACACGAGGTTCATCATAACTTCTCACCCTCTTGCTCTTGGGTTTTCCTGGTTTCCTACTGTGAGGAGGGTTCAAGATCTTCTTCTTCATGTTTGGCTGCAAGAAGAAAGAGCGGTGAGATAAGATAAGATATTGCACATATATCAATGTAGTTATGAAACCCTAAATACATAGAAGGGAATCTACAAAAGTAAAAGTATACAAAAGTAAAAGTAAATGCACTTATATCAATGTAGTTGAGAATAAAAAGTACCTGGACCCATTCACTTTTATCATCTAGTGGTGCAAAAGTTGGTGCATATGTGGCCTTAAAGTTCTCCACTGAATAGTAATCACTGCAGTACCTGCTCAAGCAGAGTATTTAAAGGTTAGTGCTTGATACATTTAACTAGAAAATTAACAACAAACTAGAAATTGCATAAAGAAGTTCTGAGATAGGGTACAGATTTAAAAAAGAATAAATCTTACTTTCTCCATTGTGGCCTTATGCTATGCAATGCACTCACTGCATGCATACATGGGAACCCCCTCAACTGCCACTGCAAACAAGAGCAAGTCTTGGCAAGGATGTTCACTGTGAACACAGAATTCTTTGGACTAGTCACCATATATAACTCTCCAAAATACACAAGGGTCAACACCATAGTCAGTCACAAAATCTAACATTTTCTTAATCAATTTAACAGCACTAGGAACCAAATTTTCATCTACCCATGATGCAGATTCAGTCCTTCTATTGTACCATGTACCCATCACTAAGTTATCATACATTATTCCTATCATTATAATTGGTTTATTTCTCATCTTGTTGATCATATTGTTAAAAGACTCTGAAAAATTGTTGTTCATATGTTCACAACAGTGAATAGGGTTAAAAAAGGCCCTGGACCATGTATCTTCTCTCTTGAGATAAGCACCAGCTGCATCACTCTCTTTCACAATATTGTCAAAATGTTCTTGCACAACCAATTATATTGATAACAACTATCAAACAGTGCATAACCAATCAAAAACTTGCTTAACTTGACTGTCAAACAGTGCATAAAACCAATAACAAAGAACTGTTGTGAATTGTCAAACCTGAAAATGCCTTTCTTTGTATGCTTTTGCTGCATTCCACAAAGAACTGTATAAAGAAAGACCCTTGTGATACTTCTTGAAATTTTTGTATAAATGTCTGCATTTTAACACATTGCAATTAAAATAAGGCCTTTAACTAATCTTACAAACAAACAAAAACAAAGTTACAAAAGAAAGTTACCTCCAACAGTATCTGTGGTGATGGCCAGGGAACACTATAGCAACAGCTTCCAATAAACCTTTTTGCCTATCTGAAATGAAAGCCACTTTCACTGGATGTGCTAATATTGCATCCTTCAAATGCTTCAAAAAAGTGATCCAATTTTCCTTTGTTTCAGCTCTGCATACCATAATTCCTAACATTACTAACCCATTATGTCCATCAAGTGCAGTTGCAGCCATCAATACTCCCCCATATTCTCCTGTTAGATGGCAGGCATCAAGCCCTATAACTCCCCTGCATGCTTTGCGCCAACCCCTCATTGCAGGTTCAAATGATAGTGTCATGCTTTCAAATGTGTTATTCACCGTGTCAAAAGTGAACTTAGCAACAGACCAATCATTACATTTAGTAAACATCTTGCAAAATGCTGGTACTTCATTGTAACTCTCTTTATAGTTCCCATATAATGACTCTAAAACTATATTCCTAGCCTTCCATCCACACTGATATGGTATATTTACTCTCTTTTCAGCTAAGAAGTCTTCCTTGATTTTATAAGGGTTTGGAACAACTTTTTTAGGCTTATTCTTCATCTGATCAAGAACAAAATCCTTTACAAAATGAGGATCAGCATATCTATTCCTATTTTTTGGATCCCCTTCACTCTTATGTTCCAAATTCACTTTCCTAAGAACAAATGTCTTTACACCCTCTTTCTTGCTAGCATACACAAACCAAGGACAATCATGTTCTTTTTTAAACCTACACTCAGCCTTAATTCTAGAGGGAGCACTTCTATCCAAAATAAATTGACATTTATTAAGAACACAAAAACCTCTGAGATGTTTCTTAAATGCTTTCTTACTTGCAAATCTAGTTTTTACCTCCATTTTGCTAGGATCTAATGGAGTAATAACTTCTTCTTTGGGGAAAAGATCTACATCATGCTCACCCTTCATGTACTCACCAAAATCATCATCAAAGTCATCCATGTAAGCAGGTCTTTCATCCACATCCTTACCTGCACATTCAAGATCAACATCAGTATCATATAATAAGTTACAAATTATAATAAATGAAATCAATTATAAATGAAATATACCTTTTTCTTTGCCTTCTTTTTCTTCTTCTTCTTCTTCTTCATTGTCTTCTTGCTCTTCTTCATCGACCCATACTCAATGTCTTCATCATCACATATACTTTGGAGGAGCTTACGGATCCTCAATTGGGTGACATTCATCTATTTTGATGTTCTCCAACTGAATATTGTCTACATCTTCAACAAACTTAACTTTATTTGTAGCTTTGACCCAATGTCCAACATCAAATACATCATCATCAAGGTCAATGGCTTTTGGAATTGGTACCTCTTTAGCTTGTTGTAGCAAATTTGTGAAACTCAGCTTTCTTGATACATCTTCTGCTGAGTCTGTACAATTATCCACTCTGTTTAGCCTATGAGATCTTCTTGGAGATCTTCTAGGTGTAGTTTTCTTACTAACTTTCTTCACTGGTGTAGTATTTGGAGTCCCAAACTCTGTACCCTTTATCCTCATCCACAAACATATACACCCATCATCATTCACATAAGAATCCTCCCAAAAATCATCAAAATCATCATTATTTAGCAATGGTTGTGCCATACATGGATCCTTAAACCAATATAAACAATACTTCTGCTTAGACAAATCCAAAGACAATCTAGAATACACCATATACTCAACCTTGCTCAACTCTATTTCATCTCTATGACACTCAGGAAATACCAAAGTCTCATTCCTTGGCTCCACATACACGCTAATATTCCTCAATTTAAATAGACTGCAACACAAATAAAAAAAGGGAAAAATCAGATAAACAACTACAACATGAAGAAAATGTCTGCATTTAAACAAGTATGAAAATTAAAGGGCATATGAGAAACAAGTATGAAAATTACAGGGCATACTGAACTGTCATGATCAAGTTCAGTATAGAACTCTCCTTTGTACTGCAAATTAAATCCCATATTAGTTAGACAGAAACAAAACCCACCAATTCAACACCCACTTAGGTTCAAGGATCACTCAAGTCATATCAAATAAACTCAAATAAACTCTGATTAAGCAATAATTCATACAAACAAACACTCAATCACGAAATTTATAACCTAATTAACCAATAAAGGAACTCATGCATTTCAAATAAACCCTAATTACAAAAAGGGAAAACAGAAACCCTAGAAATACAAATCAATCGATCAATCATTGATTTTCATTATATATTAAGTCACGGGTTACGTTAATCTCACCTTGATTCAGATTTTTTGAATCCCAATTTGTACCTCATCTTCACTCTATCAAAATCTTCTCTGGAACTCTAGATATCCAGAAACCCTAGTCTTCCAATACGATCTGGTTCTTCACTAACATCTACGTCTTCAACTGCTACTGCTTCTTCTGTAATAATCCCAAACCATAGTTTCAAAAGAAGAGAACGATGGAGATAAGAAGGAAGAAAGAGAATGAACTGAGAGAAATGAAAATTATCTGCAGTTCACGCGTCTTTGAACTGGATAAGGGGCATGAAGGTAATTTTGCGCACCGAGTCAGACTTATTCAACGCCGACGACCGATCTGGTGGGTCCAGGCGTGATATCTAACGGAATGGCCAGATTATAAAAGATGTTAGAATTTTGGTCGGTTTATTAATTATATGGTTTGAAGTTGGTTAGCTTATGAATTTGCCCAAAAAACAATGGGTAAGGGTAGGGGTGATGAGTTGGATGCAAACCTGGATGACACCTAATGTTGGGTGCACTGGGTGCACGAAATGTGGGTGCCATAAATCACGGTTGGTTACAAAAGTAGTACCAAAAATTTAAAAACAAAAAATTATTATATTATTAAAAAAAAAAAAAATTAAATCAGTCAAGATCTGGATTTAACTTGGATCAGAAAAAATAAATAATAATCAAGCGGTATAAAATATCAATGGCAGGTCAAGCATAAAATCAAACAACATACCAATATGACAACCAAGTTCTTATTAAGTAGTGTAAATCATGATTAAAAAAAATATATTATCAATCAAAACAGGAAAAGGGAAAAAGTCATAGACCACATCATGGTTTGGTTCAATCAAACACTTCATCGTACAAATCTACAATTTAGTTCATGATGAGCTACTGACAAAAGAAAAAAAAAATCATGGCAATGAACATAACAGACGAATATAAAGGTTCGGAGTCTTATACCTTTGAAGATCTTCGGCAGATAAAATTAATAAATAAATAGAAGTACCAATGGAGATTTCTGAAAATGTACAGCAGCGTGGTGCAATTGATTGATTACGGAACCAACAAAATTTGAGCTTCTTTCTTTGACGATTTGATTGATTGAAATACTAAAAAAAAAAAAAAAATTGAAGCATCGACCAAAAAAAACAGATTCGCACTTAAGTTGATGATCAAAAATAAAAAAATTAGCAGGAAGAGCTCGTGCTTGATAACGTTTTGCAGTAGATAATAGAGAAAGATAAAGAGGCACAAAGAGAAATATATTTCGTTTATTAGCTTTTGTGTGTTACATAGATAGTCCTTTATATACAATAGGAATAGAACCCTAGCTACTATATTGGGCTGCACATCCGTGGGCTAAAGCCCTACAACAGAAAGTAGATAAAAGCACCCACATATGAGGAGACTCTCATAAATTGGGGGATACTCAAAAAAAACAAAAAAAACAAAAAAAACAAATATTAGTAAATGTGGAAAGTAGATAGAGTCACACTAGGGAAACGAAGAAACTAATGATATGAGTGCTCCAAATAATCAGGTATCGGTGCGTTAGAGGTGATTTTTGTGATTTTTGTGTGTTTGATTTTACATTTATATGAGACCTCATAAAAATAGGTATTTTAACTACACCGACTTCTGGTATATTCCCAATTTACCCAGGTACATTCGATATAAGGTTAATCTTCGAAAACAATACCGACTGTCCCTTGATATTGGGCCGAGACTCTGGGTGTAAGTTGGTATGAAATACATATTCTTATAATGCCAACTTCTCTATACTATACATTTTTTTTAATCGAGCATGCCGACTATTTAGTCGGAATTCATTATGAGTCATAGCAACGCCAACTATTCCGGCAATGCCGACTATGTGCAATATTGAATTCTTTTTTTTTTATAGATTGTACTTTATCATGATGAAGACACTAAGCATGTGCAAGGATTGGGTCCAAATACTTCCGTTAAGTATACAACTATTTGGAAGTCGCGAGTAAAGATTAGGCAAATAATTGGGCAAAAGAAACGTCTCTCAAGAATAAATGTGTATTAGTGAGAAACCATCAAGGAAAAGATAATCAGATTGAGATGACTTGCGAGAGAGGTGGGTCATACACTAGGAAAGGCCACAAGAGAGAGGGTTATTGTAGATGGTGAAATTTGGATAAGGTGTAAAACTGTCATTTCAAGACCATAAGACAAAACTCGACTCTCACATGAGAGATTAAGTCATTGGCCCTCAAGGCACTCATAGACACGATTTCTAGTATACGTCCCCGTGAGACACTGCTGGTCGTGATGTCACGTAGGTTCCGTAGAGCGTAAAACGTCCCCGACATACCTATGAACCAGAACAAACCACAATTCTAGCATGTCTTCGCAAGACGCAGGTGGTTGTGATGCCATGATTCCTAGTATACATCCTCGACAAGATACTGCTGGTCATGTAGGCTCTGTAGATGCGTAAAAATGTCCCCACCGGACTTATGACCCAGAGTGAGACATACATGTCTCATGTAAGCACGACTCACACTATCTGAGATCAATGAATGATTTCTAGTATTTCATCGCAAGATACACCGGTCATGTCTACTTTAGGATCTGAATCGACTTACTGAGGCTTTCGAGTAATTTCTAGGACATCCCCGCGAGATACGCTGGTTATTCTGCCTCTGGGCCCTTTCGACAGACTCCTAGAACATCCTTTCGAGATACATTGGTCATGTCGGCCCCACAATATGACCACAATTGACTCATAGCACTTCTTTGCAAGATATGATGGTCATGTCTCAGCTGACCTCAGAGAGACTCAATCGCGTCAGCCAAATCTCAGACGGCCTCAGTCGTGTCGGCCAAGTCTCAGACAGTCTCGGCCGCGTCGTCCAAGTCTCATATGGCCTCATCCAAACTGAGCCATCTCATCTGAAGAGTCTTATACAGGCATAAGACTCATGCACAAGCCTTACCTAGGGCTTAAGCCTCTTTTCCAGCGTCTCAAACACACTCACGACTAGTAAATTAGGCCTGAACTGTACATGTTTATCCAAAAACGTGGATAAGCTCCCTAGAGATCCACGTGCTCAACAAAGGGACCCACAGACAATAATATGGTCTCCATGTAACATATGTGACTGGCCATTGAGAGTCATAGCTTAACCTTAGCTCATCTCACACTCTACACACGATTTCTAAGGCATTCCATGTTTTTTCACGTGACTCATCCTAGTCATTCTTACAAAATTAAAGAATATCACTTTGCCTTGGCCAACTAGGCTATAGAGAATATTTATCTCCCTCAACACATCATTGCACATGCTTACTCGGTTTCACACAAACGGGGTGGGGTGGGGGGGTATCTATTAGGGTTTTGTTCTGGCGATCTACGACACGTGTGAAAAATACCCGACCTATTTCTCACCGTAGAAGAGAGAAAATGCGGTGGAATAAAGAGATAAACTCAACCTAGTTTATCTCTATCTGTTCCTGAAGAGACGGGAGAAGTGCTACGCACGGAAAGCAATCCATATCTTCACCGACCTGAGATTATAGAATTTAGATAATTTAGCTATAAATAGGTCATTTATTTCTCCAAGCTAAGACACAACTTTCTCATAACCTCTCAAGGCAATAACTTGTTCTCTAATCTCTCTCTTCATCTGCTTCCCTCCTTAAGACCGGCCCTAAGCCTCCTTCCTTGTGATTGAAGCATCCTTTGAACGACCATTATTTGTGGTTTAGGAAAAGATTATTCGTGCTTAACCTCCTGTAACTCACTTTCAAAACCCCAGAATCCCACTTTTAGCCTCTTACCGATTTTAGGTAACTACAATTATGTATATGAAAAAAAAGACTAATAGGGTATACAAGGATGTTACGAGGAAAGATTGATGCCCTTTCAAGCTTGTATTCAATTTGAAGGGAAACTTATGTAAAATTAAAGTGTGGAACGATCGCCATAACCGCATGAACCCAGACTCTTTTGTTGGGCACTCCTTAGTTGCAAATCTTAAACCTCATGAATTCGATAAAGTAAAGAGATTGACTAAAAATATGCACCGCACCAAGTCAAATGCTTGTAGGCATCTAGGCTAAGGATAAAACCAATGTGTCTTCCTTAAATACATTTTATAGTGCGCAAGCAACTATAAGAAAGGAACAATTGGCAAGGTAGGTCAGTTATGCACGAATTTATAAAGTTAGCTTATGATTATAACTACACATACAAGGAAAAAAATTAGGTCGCACGGTAAGGTTCTTCCAACATTCATTGTCCAACCGTTGATGGCTCAATTGGCTCAATCATTCTTTCTGGTTCTTATGGTGGATTTCACTTACAAGACAAACAAATGTCGTATGTCGTTGTTCAACATCGTGAGTCATACATCGGATAAGGTAACATTCACGTTGGCTTGGTGTTTATAAGAAACGAGAAGGATTATAACTATATTTGGGAATTACAACAATTGAAGTTGCTCTTCCGGGGAAATGATCTTCCTAGGGTCATAATAACCTAAAATGATGACGCATTAACGACCGTGATTTCCGATGTTCTCCCGGATGCACAAAATTTCCTTGTACATTCCACATAGTGAACAACGTGAAGAAAAATTGCCATGCGGTTATGGAACCATCAAAGGTGGATATTAAGAAGTCACAGACTTGAGGAAGAAGTTCGCATAAGACAACTATCACTGGAAGAACAATAATAAGAAAATATTCAAGAGAAAATGGACGAAGAACACAAAGAAAATCTTGAAAAATGGTCGAGTTTTCCAAAAGATTGGGATTCCTTGGTTTGGTTCATCACCGAGACTAGATATTAATTTTTTTTGAAGAATAAGTTCATTGCTCGGTGGAATGATGGGTATGCAAGCGTGTTCTCTTATTATTGTAGGAACAATTGGTTAGATCGATACAAAGACAAATTTGTGCGGGCATAGACGAATCAATATAGACATTATGGAAATGAAGCCATTAGTATTGCGGATTCTTCTCATAGCCGTAAAAAAAACTCCTTGATTCCAATCAAGAAAATATTGTTGTGGTGACCGAGGAAATAGAGCAATATTTCAAGAATGATATTGATAAAATTAACAAAGCCTTCTGAAAAAGTGGGGGTCTAACAACCATACCCAATATTTTGTTCAGCAATCTGTATGGACTAACTCCAATATAATTCCAACAGAATCAACTAGACAATCAGACTCAATCAAGGAAAGATATAACTCTTCTCAATCAAGGAAAGATATCCAAGAGTTATATCTCTTTCTCAAATCAATCAGCAAATCAACAGGATGGAATCCGTGAACTGATTGGTATGAGAACAACTTGAACGGTACCAAAGACCAATGTACAAGTGTCAATAAATTTATATCAACAACCAAAGGTTGGATTTACCAATTGATTGATCTACGCACAACCTATGATATATTTAAATTATATAAACAAATATAATGCGGAAAAGAAATAACACAAACACCAGAAATTTTGTTAACGAGGAAACCGCAAATGCAGAAAAACCCCGGGACCTAGTCCAGATTTAAATACAACATTGTATTAAGCCGCTACAGACACTAGCCTACAACAAGTTAACTTCGGACTGAAATGTAGTTGATCCTTAACCAAGTCTCACACGGATTAAGGAACAGTCGCGTTCCTTATGTATCTGAGTCCCAGCAGGACTCTACGCACTTGATTCCCTTAGATGGTCTTATCCACAACTAAGAGTTGCTACGACCCAAAGTCGAAGAATTGTAAACAAATTTGTCTCTCACAGATAAGTCTATTCTAATGGATAAATCTGTTTCACACAAAAGTACCTATGAATTTTTGTTCCGTGTTTTGATAAATCAAGGTGAACAGGAATTAATTGATAATTTGGTCTTAAATTCCCGAAGAACATCCTAGAAATATCAATCACCTTACAATAACTTAACTATATGGTAGTAGAAGAAGTTATTGTGGAATCACAAAGAATGAGACGAAGAGCTTTTTGATTACTTTTTATATCTTACCTATCAAAGATATATCTCGAGCAAATCTCAGAGAAAATAATACTCAATACGATATAACAAGTAAGATCAGAACACGCAACTACAAAGAAAATAGTTGGGTCTGGCTTCAGAATCCCAATAAAGTCTTTAAGTCGTTAACCTATAATGGTTTAGGAAAAACCTAGGTTAATGGAGAATCGACTCTAGTCGCAATTAGTATCACACAGAACTGTGGGGATTAGGTTTTCCAGTTGCTAGAGTTCTCTCTTATATAGTCTTCAAATCATGGTTTGATAGCTTAGAAACAAAGTGTTTATGGGTGAAAACTATTTCTGCAGGTTTTGGTAATTTGGGATGTGTGGATGAGAAATGAGTATAAACCTTAAACAAATGCATTGCGCGGTGAGTGCTTGTAGATTCGAGAGATCAATATGTGCCAAGTCCGGCCTAAACCAAGAAATGGCCGTTCCAGACTTGTTTCGGTCACAAAGTGAAGGAAATGGGGTTGATCTTAGGGAGGGAAGCGAAGAAGGTGTTGAGAATGTGAAGGTGTTGGTTATGTATGACTTGTATCAGAAAGCTGAACTGGCTTGCAGGATGTAAGCTATCAGTTCCGGTGTTTGAATACGATGGTATCAACACTTGCCTCTGTTGCCTGGACTTGTTCTTGTTTGAAAAATAGGATGGAGAACCTATTTATACAAGTCTTTTAGCCTAACCCTCGTATCTCGTGGGAAGTGGAGAAAGTGGAGTGATGGAGTAGTGGAGTAATGTGTTAGTGTCACACGACCAGGCTTGCCCACTTCTCCCATCATCACTTAACCGTCCATGACTTCCTGACACGTTCTTGTGATGGCGCGTTATGCGCTGCACGCTATAAACCGCCAGACCAATACCCCAGTATGTATCCCCCAGTTTGTGACATGATTGATGTCTGGAATGTGTGGATCGTGGGACCCACAAAAATTAACATGTAATGCTAAATTGAATAACTGCGTTATTCAGGAAGTCGATACTTGTGAAGTATCGTGTGTATTCTATGCAGGTACTGCATCGAGTATACTCAGCATGTATGAATCATCATCGTTGTTTGAGCGTCTCAAAATAGCCTCATGTCCAACCTACTTCATGTGATGGTTTGGAAGTTGCGCAAGCAAATCCTCCCTTGACCGACCACATGGTGTGGTAGAGTGACGGATGGCGATCACCATGACGCCGCACTGACCAATTAACACCTGACCAGGGCTGTATAACCAAGCCGGTGAAGTTGGACGGACGAGATGATCTTTGAGACACTCATCTGCGACCGTTAATGAAATTAGGGTTTTAGAAGAGGTGCGTAAGCATCCCTCTTAAGCCTGATCGAATCCATGCTTGGGATACGATTTTGGCCAGGCCGATCGTACATGCGTGTAGACGGCATGACGGTGTAGGCGCCCATACCCCATTATCTCACGAGAGTGTGATCTAGGCCACTCACCTCGTCCGGCGAAGTTGAGTGGTCGAGATCGATTTGCGACATAAAACTAGTGCCGCAAAAGCCACGCATCGTGCCAACTTCGGCGCGTTCCAAGATGACCAATCTTGGTCGGTCTTGGCCGATCGGTGCAGCGTGTAGGTGGTATCTTTGGTGTTCACGCCTATACTGACTGTCCCATGAAAACGTGATCTAAGCCACTCAAATCGTCCGGCGAATTTGAGTGGTCGAGATTAGTTTGCAATCGGGAAGTGTGACCACGCTAGTTTGGGCGGACGATTCGGGATAACCAGGCATGGTTAGCCTTGGCCGATCAGGTGAGGGGATAGATGGGTCCACGGTGGTCATGTTGATATGACCGGACCTGCTTAATCTAATCTTGGACCCTCCATTCGTGCCGGAGAAGATGGACGCTCGTGATGCTCAAAACCCTAATTTTGGGTTTCACTACTGCGTCATGCTCTATTTGGGCGTACGAATCGGGATGACCAACCATGGTTGGTCCCGACCGATCGGTCGGAGTATGTAGGCGGGCCCACGGTGATTGTGTTGACATGCTCTGGGCCCTTTGAATCTACATCTACACCCTACATCTATACTGCGAAGATGGATGGTTGAGACTGTTTTGCGACACATGTAATGTGCCGCAAACCCTAATTTAGGGTTTTCCATCCATACTGCTCTGGTTTGGACGTTTTGGCAAGCTATGCCAATATTTTGGGGAGACCGACCATGCGGGGCCCCCGTTGGTTCTAAGCAGTGAATATTCCATACCGCTTAGGGGTTATGGAATTGATCTGGGCCATCCAATCATGCTAGTGAAGTTGGATGATCGTGATCATTTCCAGACTGATACGGACAGTCCGTATGCTCAATCGGGCTAGTATAACACACCGAGAGTTGCTCAATCGGGCTATTATAACACACCGAGAGTTGCATCCTGTACGGGTATTTCGTACATGATTTCATTATAATGCTTGGAGATTGGTGTTGCTCTGCTGAGAGCAACACTCAGTCGTCATGCCGCACTGATAATGAGTACAGGAAATACAAGGCTGGTTACGCATTAATTAATAATGCTGTAAATTCACAGGGTATATGGGATTGTTGCTACATGCTCCAACCTGGATGAATTCCGTGTATTTAATTCATAGAATGGGATTGCTGTCACATGCTTCATTCTAGGTGAATTAGTAAAGTGAAGAAGTATTCAACACTTATTAATGGCTTTATCTTTTACAAGATGTTAGCGCATAATTTTCTGGCTTTTACAATTTTAACCTTAAATGAAAATCCACCATCAACATTAAGTCCCCGCCTAGCACGTAATGGTTACACTATTGTGGGGTAGGCATGAGATGGTGACAATTAAAGACAAATCTTATGAGACAAAGTTAGATGTTACCGGGAGAGACGGGTCATCCCGTCCTTGGAGCATGTCACGTTCAAGAGGCGTCCAGGCGAGTGTTCCCCTAGCATGATGTCGGTCTTGCCTGCTTCGATGGACTGTTACGCCTATTTCGTTCGTGGGGATACTGCACCTGCTTGATCGAACGTGGGCTTGATGTGCCTGTTTTGGTTAATCGTGGGTCCGCTACGTCTGCTTAATCGAACGTGGGATCCGATGTAAGCATGCTTGATTCGAACATGGGCAGATGTGCATGCTTCGATCAAACGCGGGACCACCGTGTACATGTTTCAAACGTCGGCCATGTCCTGCGCCTACTTTGACCGTACGGTTGATGTAATTGCTCGAGTGTCATCTTGCTACTTCGACCAAACACTGACCCAGCTAGCTTGACTAAACACCGGACTTGATGCTTTGACCAAACACCGGCCTTGCTGTTTACTTTGCTCGAACGTGGGACCCGATGTGAGCAAGCTTGCTTTTTAAAAAATGAACCTTGTGTGCTCAAATGTAAATGTGGGTCCTCTAGAAAGCGTTGAAGCAGCTTACTCGGAGCAGCCCGGAGAGCGTTGAAGTGTTGGAGCCAAACGCCTTCTTCGGAGAGAGAGCTTTGATTGGGGACGGCCGTATGCCTTCGACCAATCTGGGCTGGGATCAAGCGGGACCCGCCGCGTGCTCGATCGAACGTCGACCACAGTGTTTCGACCGAAACCGGCCTGCTGCGTGCGCCTGTTTTATTCGAATACCAGCCTTGTGACTTTGATAAATACCAGACTTGAAACTTGAGCAATACCGGACTTGTGACTTGATCAATACCGGACTTGTGACTTGATCAACACCGGACTTGAAACTTGAGCAATACCGGACTTGAAACTTGAGCAATACCGGACTTGTAACTTGATCAACACCGGACTTTAAACTTGAGCAATACCGGACTTGTGACTTGATCAATACCGGACTTGTGACTTGATCAACACCGGACTTGAAACTTGAGCAATACCGGACTTGTGACTTGATCAACACCGGACTTGAGACTCGAGCAATACCGGACTTGTGACTTGATCAATACCGGACTTGAAACTTGATCAATACCGGTGTTTGGACCCAATACCAGCCTTGTGTACTCCAGCGTGAATGTGTGTTCTGTCGTGTGTGACTACACATCTCACGCGTTTTTATACAAGTACTGACTCATGTCTTTTATTGTAGAATGAAGAAAAGAACTCCTGTTGAGATTTCTTCTGGGGATAATGTTGGTGCACAAGTCAGGAGGTGTTTACAGCTTCAAAGATATGCCGAACATTGATGATGAGTTGTTCACCGCGCCCTTTCAACTATATGAAAATATCTGTTCCACAAGATAACCCTTCTCCTATCGACTTCAAGGTTTTTCATGCTCTGCTGGGCCCTCATGAAGGATGGATGAGACGTATGTTGAGAAATGAGTACATCAAAGATAACTTGACCAGGGCGCAGATTATTGATGCAGCTTGAGTGTTGAAACGGCTCGAGAGGATGTTAAAGTGGTTTCTGGTGCGAACGTTGAGGTGGATCCTGGAGAGAGTGTTGAAGAAGGATTATGAAGCAAATGTGGGTTCCGGAGAGAGCTTTGAGGCGGCTCTGGAATAAACCATTGAAGCAGCTTCTGCTAGAGGGAGCGTTGAAGTGTTTCCCTCTTCAGTTCGATTTACCCTTGCGAATTCCATGCTTCTTGACTGACCATCTCTCTCATGTTGAAGAATTCCTTGACTGACGGTGAAGGAACTTCATGCCGAGCCTCGATCCCCAAGCGTGGTTTACATGGTTTGTTCGTAGTGGTTGTTGTCGAGCCAGATATGGATTATCTTGGACATTGTTTCATCATTGTGGGAGTCGTGCATGTGGTACTGGAGTTGGAGTTGACGGACGCGCAGGATGTTGTATCTCGGTGGTTTTCCTCTTGCCGCGTCAGGAACCGCTTCGTAAGGTCAAGGTTGTATCGCTTTGTTGGTGAGATATATGCCCCTACAAACATTATGAGGCTCTTCATTCACGGCAGGCAGCTGGTTCTTTCTATCGGGGCATATGTTGTTGTAGATGAGCGTTCAACAGCTCCAGAGGATGACCAAAAGCGCGGATTCTCCAACATATCATGATAAACATGTACCACTATCTGATAAAGTGACTCGCCCGGATCTTGTTCGACCACTGTCTGATAGAGTGACTCGCCTGGATCTTGCTTGATATGACGCGCGTACATCATTATCTTCTTGAGGCTGCTCCCTTGAGGTATCGTCTCTAGTGGAAGATTGCCGTCATAGAGCGTTGATACGTTGCACCGGCATTCTTTAAACCAAATGGCAGTATGGTATAATAAAAATTTCCGAGAGGAGTTCGAAAAGCTATCTTACTTGCATCATGCTCGTACATCCTTATCTGGTTGTAGCCGCTACATCCATCCATGGAGGAGAACATGTCATGTCCGCCGGTTGCATCTACTAACATGTCGATATTAGGTAGAGGAGGATCGTTTTTGGAGCAGCACCTGTTCAAGTCTCTGAAGTCTATGCAACACCTGATCTATCCATTCTACAACTGTTTAACCGACTTGGATCCAGGTATGACATGTAGATGGTGGGTGACCAATTTTCATCTAAATCCGGCATTTCTTCATATCTTCAAGCGAATATGTCCTAGTACTCTTTGAGAAGTTCCACGAGCTTCATGCGTTTATCCGTACACAAGGTTGAGCTGATGGAGATAGGCCTACGAGATTCCTCAACGATTTCAATCTCATCAGTTGTGGAGTTGGTGCCATCTTGCAGCTGTTGTAGAGCATCTAGCACTTGTTCTTGTGGTTCGTTGTTGTTGTAACATTCCATTGGGTGGAGAGACTGGGTAACAGTCTCCCCTGCTAATTGATAATGGAAGTGTCGGTATACTGTTTTCCCTTTCTGGTCACGACTCGCCACAAAAGTTCGTTCCCTCTTCGTGTGAACGTGGGTCGTGGCTTCACGGGATGGAGAAGAATGCTTCGTCGGAAAGATGCATCGTGGGTTTTAGCCCTCAATGATGCAAGCCGGTCTTCTTCTGAATTGACGCCCACGTGGGGAGTGGGACGCAACGAACTTGTCTCGATTCTTTCCGCGGAGCTTCTCCCGTATGTGCTGGTTTGGTTTCCCTCGAAGTCCGTCATTGTGGTAGGCTTCCATACGACCTTGCCTGGGAGAACCTTGGATGTCCTGAGAGTCTTGAGAGTAATCACATTCGAAGACGCTCCTGTGTAGATAAGGGTCGTCTTGAACTCTGAATCCTTGATGCGTGCGGTGACATGTAAGGCACGGTCGTGACCTTCCTAGGGTTGATTGCAGCAAAACGTCTCCGCGCGCTGATTCTTCGAGAGGTGTGAAAGTTCGCATAAACTTTCCACTATAGAAACCGCTTCCCGATCCACCGGCCTCTGGTTCATAGTGAAACTATTGACTTGAGGAGGATCATTGTGAGGATCAGTCCCCAGTGTAGGAGTCTCCATGATAGGACCGCTCATATCTGATGTCGCTTCTTTAATCAGGTTCATGGAGGTCCGTGCCGCTGAAGTACCTTCTCCGGTGCGTTGAATGCGTTCCTTTTTTCTCCAGGGGCTGTCGCGGCTCTTGTGGCAATCGATCAGTTAATGTCTTAAGAAAAGTGAGTACCTCTTTCTGAGTTGCGGCCATATCCGTTTGAGTCTTAGCAAGAATATCTTGCTTCTCCATCAAGTCTGCAATGGTAATGGGCGGTGGTCCTCCTCTCGTCCCTCCGGCTCCTCGTCCTGATGAAGGAGTGAAATTTGTTGTTCTGATGACCACTGGAGGCGTTACACTTGAGGAGATGCCGGGATTCGCGGCTGCTCTGGCTCTGGTGATGGGAGGCGTTACACCTACTGGAATGTCTCCTGCTCCGCTAGCGTTGGGGATAGAAGTGACGGCTCCACGAGATGTATTGACCACGGTAGCTCCACTGGCAGGTACATCGACACCGGGAGTGTTATCCGTACTAGCTCCATCAGGATTGATTGCTGATCCAGACCTGAGTTCTACCATCTTGAAATGAATTGTTGATTGAATTGATTCTAAGATTTACCCTTTTTGAAATTGATAAAATTGAATCGGATTTTGAAAAAATTGACTTTACAACCGAGAGATTAACCTCCAACTGTGGTCGCCAATTGTTTATAGGTGAAAACTATTTCTGCCGGTTTTGGTAATTTGGGATGTGTGGATGAGAAATGAGTCTAAACCTTAAACAAATGCACTGCGCGGTGAGTGCTTGTAGATTCGAGCGATCAATCTGTGCAAGTCCGGCCTAAACCAAGAAATGGCCGTTCCAGACTTGTTTCGGTCACAAAGTGAAGGAGATGGGGTTGATCTTAGGGAGGGAAGCGAAGAAGGTGTTGAGAATGTGAAGGTGTTGGTTATGTATGACTTGTATCAGAAATCTGAACTGGCTTGCAGGATGTAAGCTATCGATTCGGTGTTTGAATACGATGGTATCAACACTTGCCTCTGTTGCCTGGACTTGTTCTTGTTTGAAAAATAGGATGGAGAACCTATTTATACAAGTCTTTTAGCCTAACCCTCGTATCTCGTGGGAAGTGGAGAAAGTGGAGTGATGGAGTAGTGGAGTAATGTGTTAGTGTCACACGACCAGGCTTGCCCACTTCTCCCATCATCACTTAACCGTCCATGACTTCCTGACACGTTCTTGTGATGGCGCGTTGTGCGGCGCACGCTGTAAACCGCCAGACCAATACCCCGTATGTATCCCCCAGTTTGTGACATGATTGATGTCCGGAATGTGTGGATCGTGGGACCCACAAAAAGTAACATGTAATGCTAAATTGAATAACTGTGTTATTCAGGAAGTCGATACTTGTGAAGTATCGTGTGTATTCTATGCGCATCTTGGATCGAGTATACTCAGCATGTATGAAGCATCGTTGTTTGAGCGTCTCAAAATAGCCTCATGTCCAGCCTACTTCATGTGATGGTTTGGAAGTTGCGCAAGCAAATCCTCCCTTGACCGACCACATGGTGTGGTAGAGTGACAGATGGTGATCACCATGACGCCGCACTGACCAATTAACTCCTGACCAGGGCTGTATAACCAAGCCGGTGAAGTTGGAAGGACGAGATGATCTTTGAGACACTCATCTGCGACCGTTAATGAAATTAGGGTTTTAGAAGAGGTGCGCAAGCATCCCTCTTCAGCCTGGTCGAATCCACGCTTGGGATACGATTTTGGCCAGGCCGATCGTACATGCGTGTAGACGGCATGACGGTGTAGGCACCCATACCCCATTATCTCACGAGAGTGTGATCTGGGCCACTCAATTCGTCCGGCAAAGTTGAGTGGTCGATATCAGTTTGCGACATAAAACTAGTGCCGCAAAAGCCACGCATCGTGCCAACTTCGGGCGCGCGTTCCAAGATAACCAATCTTGGTCGGTCTTGGCCGATCGGTCTGGCGTGTAGGTGGTATGCTGGTGTTCACGCCTATACCTGACTGTCCCATGAAAACGTGATCTAAGCCACTCAAATCGTCCGGCGAATTTGAGTGGTCGAGATTAGTTTGCAATCGAGAGGTGTGACCACGCTAGTTTGGGCGGACGATTCGGGATAACCAGGCATGGTATGCCTTGGCCGATCAGGTGAGGGGATAGATGGGTCCACGGTGGTCATGTTGGTATGACCGGACCTGCTTAATCTAATCTTGGACCCTCCATTCGTGCCGGAGAAGATGGACGCTCGTGATGCTCAAAAACCCTAATTTTGGGTTTCACGGCTGTGCGTCATGCTCTATTTGGGCGTACGAATCGGGATGACCAACCATGGTTGGTCCTGACCGATCGGTTAGGTATGTAGGCGGGCCCACGGCGATTGTGTTGACATGCTCTGGGCCCTTTGAATCTACATCTACACCCTACATCTATACCTGCGAAGATGGATGGTTGAGACTGTTTTGCGACACATGTAATGTGCCTCAAACCCTAATTTAGGGTTTTCCGTCCATACTGCCCTGGTTTGGACGTTTTGGCAAGCTATGCCAATCTTTTGGGGAGGCCGACCATGCGGGGCCCGCGTTGGTTCGGCAAAGAATATTCCATACCTGCTTGGGGGTTATGGAATTGATCTGGGCCATCCAATCATGCTGGTGAAGTTGGATGATCGTGATCATTTCCAGGTCGATACTGGACAAATCCGGATGCTCAATCGGGCTAGTATAACACACCGAGAGTTGCAGCATGTACGGGTATTTCGTACATGCTTTCATTATAATGCTTGAAGATTGGTGTTGCTCTGCTGAGAGCAACACTCAGTCGTCATGCCGCATTGATAATGAGTACAGGAAATATAAGGCTGGTTACGCATTAATTAATAATGTTGTAAATTCACAGGGTATATGGGATTGTTGCTACATGCTCCAACCTGGATGAATTTCGTGTTTTTAATTCATAGAATGGGATTGTTGTCACATGCTCCATTCTAGGTGAATTAGTAAAGTGAAGAAGTATTCAACACTTATTAATGGCTTTATCTTTTACAAGATGTTAGCGCATAATTTTCTGGCTTTTACAATTTTAACCTTAAATGAAAATCCACCATCAACACAAAGCAATCAATATTCACCGTTAGATGAAAACCTGATTTAAGATTCAAGCTAAGTTTGCTTAAAACCAAAGAAACATATCTCCACCGTTAGATGGTCTTAGCTTGTTACACACAAATCAAATACACCTTAATTTAGATATGGTAACCGTACCTAAACGTGTATATTGAGTTGGCTCAACAATAGTTAACCGAAGTTAGCCATATGAACACTTTTGTATTAACTACATTCATTTAACACTTCTAGATCAAATATGACTGATCAATAAAACATGAAAGATAATCAAATGAATCTAATTGTGTTACTCATATAGTTGTTCAATTGTTTATATCTCATAGAAATATACAAGAAACAATTGAAGCAAAATCGGATTTGATTCATGTTTGTACAAAGTATTTATACCAGAATCAATTCATGAACACTAATCCACGGTTTGCAAAGATTGCATTCCTTAATTTATAAATGTATATGTTCATGAGTATGAAATCATACTAAACCGATTTTAGAACTTTAACCACTTAGTTTGCAAACGGGTACGCAAACTTAAGTTTCGGACTTTGGTCTTGTCCAGCAGTTTGCAAACCAATATGCATACTTCCGTCCCGGACTGTAGCTCAGGTAGAACCGTTCGCATACTAGTATGCATACTTGGTTGTCGGACTTTAACAGTAAAAACCGCTCGCATACTGGTATGCAAACTTGGTTTCCGGACCTGAATCATACCACAACAGTTTGCATACTGTGATGTATCCAGACAAAGGTTAATTGTTTTAAATTCTCATTTCAATCATTGAAACATCCTTGGAAGACGACAATAGCTGTCTCACACAAACTATTAGCTTATAAGTAATTTTCAAGTGATCGAATGATCAATACAAAACATTCCGAGTCGACATCAAATGACTGTCTCACACAAATCATGTAAGATGTTTCAAGGCAATTTTCACATGATCATCTTTTGACTTATTATTTAGTTTCCAACAAATAAATTGTTTCCAACTAAATTCGTCAAGAATAATGATGAACGTAGCTAAAGCAAAAAGCTTCCAACACATATTTCGAGAAATATACAAGCGAGTTAATCTTAGCTCAAAATATCAAATGTGTATAACGTAAAAGTCTATATAGTTATACGACTTAGTCTCAATAGGAGATAGAATATAATAGACTTCTGAGTGATAGATAAGTTTTAGTCTCCACATACCTTTTGTTGATGAAGTTCCTCCAAGCTCTCCTCAGTAGATCTTTGTCTTCAATAGATGAACGCCGTGAAGTAAAACTCAACTACACATTCTATCCTAATCCGAGACATATCTATAAGTAGACTATATAGTTTTGATCACCTAAACTTGACAAACAAGCTTGAGATAGCAACGTTTGCGAGTTCGATCGAGCAGTGCTCTAACAATCTCCCCCTTTGTCAATTTTAGTGATAAAACTATCAATACATATGGATTACAAGATAAATAAACTTTGTAGCTTCTCATACAACATGCTTGATTTCATTGGTTCTTCAACATTCCTTGCATTCTTCATCACTCCAAGTACTCCAGTGAATCTAAACGTGTTCAACTCAGCATCATTGTTGTTGAAGATCCGTAGCCATAACAATAAGAAAACAATTGTTCTCGATTATTGTTATATAGTGTCATAGTATTATTACACAACATCAAAGTTCAATTGTATAAAAACTTTGAAAATAATACTATGGTGATATGTATCACTCCCCTTAGCCAATACTTCATCTAATAATGAAAACCGCCCCCCTTACATAATGATCCATAAACCATATGTATGTAGTGTGAACTACAAAATAATTCTCCTCCTTTTTGTCAATATAAATTGGCAAAGGTAAGAAAACTAGCGGGATCATGATGAAATTCTCAAAGAGATTATTCATGACTAAAAGAGAACATATCAACTTGGTTTCGATGATTTCACATAGTCGAAACTTAGTGTATTCATCAAGGAGTTTATAAAGATACATGATAACTCCTACAATATTCCATAGCCGTACTCCCCAGAAGGAATTTGCAATTAAGCACAAGTTCAATTAAGAACTCTTCCCCATAAAACGTCATTCCCGAAACAACAACAAGAGCGACCTTACTTTTACGAGAAAATAAGGATTTCTTTGGACATTAACAAATTACATGAAACATGAATTTGTATCCAGAAAACTCGAATAAATTAACCACAAGAAGACCTTAATGATTAATTTAATCGGAAATGCTCAACATAAGAAAACTTACAGAGCCACACAGTACTTTCACATAGAAGTGGATCAAGGAATGATCAATACTGCGGAATATTCAAAAGTTCATTCTATCTTTTATCAATATTTGTATAATGACATAATAGACTTAACTTTTGACATATATGAGATACTTATAGTTCACGGATGTAAACACACATATCCCATAAAATATTTTGCAATATATAAAACCAATAAAGATTAATACTGCAAAATCATCTTCCAAATAACTTAGAATTTAAATAAATAAATCTAAATATTGCAAGATGAAAATCGTTGGCAATGGTTATGTGTAATCACAATATTTGCTATTTCAAACCCTAGTTATCCTTCTCAAAACACAAGAATAAATTCTCATAAGAAGTTTCCTAGACAAAATAAAATCTAACTCCTAAAAAAAAATTAAAAGGATTAGACATAATCAGCAACCAGAGATTGAACAAGAGCAAGTTCATCAGTTGCTTTCTTCAGTTCAGTCTTTAGAAAGATAAGGTTTTTTGTTGCAATTTCAAGTTGATCATGAACAACTCCAAAATCTCGAAGAAGATTTCCAACCAATTGAGATGACATCTGAATAGTTTGATTGTCTTCAAGATCGCATGCATAGAAACAGGTTATGATGAGAGGATCTTTATGAAACTCAATCACCTTTCCTTCTTCAAATTTGTCTTCCTTTTTGCATCCATCCATAATGCACTCCATGATATCACAAGAGTACTCTTGAGGTTACGGAACTTACATATATCTAATAAGAAAAGGCAATCTTATATATATATGTTTTTCATAGGGAGAAAAACACTAGATTCACATATCAACAATTCCAAACACATAAGTGGTGGAACCGTACATTCCAATATGGAACAGGTGCACGAACCGTTCGTGGTTATGAACCAGAATTCAGAACCGAGGAACCAATGGAGCCTATTTTAGAAGAAAGTTTTAACACAAGATCAAACACGAGTTCTAAACTTATGACAGACTATCCTATCCCAAATAAATTTAGGCCACATGATATTTGTTGATGAACAACAAGTCAACTATCTTAAAGGAAAGACAAATAGAATCTATGCAACAAAGAGTATTATCTCAAGAGTTATTGATCATTTATATTACCAAGAGTAATAATTAATCGGAGCAAAGCTCAATGATAAGATGATCGTTATTTTAATTTTTGTACGAAAAAAAACAGAAAACAAATACAACAAAGACCACTTTGTCAAGAAGAATATATCTTCTTGAGAATTATGTGCATCCCCACACGGTCTCAAAGAGGATGCACAACTGTAAGAAGTCAAGTTGTAATTTGACGAGCATATTACTCATCAAGGGTATTAACATTCTCTCATTTTCTTTCTAGAAAAACATCAGAGAAGTCAATATAGTTAGTCTCAAGAGAATCAATAAAAGGAGGACAAGAGAAACCTGAAGTTGCTGCCTTCCTTGCCTTCTTGACGCTACACTTGAGTCTATTTATACTGGTCTTCAGTTCCGAAACACGATTATTGATATGGATATATACAGGAACTGTTGACACTTTTGATCCAACACTACCTTCAGCCATGGAAGAGGGGTTTGAAGTTATTTTCTTACTCATTGGACCAAAAAAGCAGTCATTTGTCGTTATAACATTATTCTTTTTACAATTGTGTTATTCTCATAGGAAAGAATTGGCTCATCACAGCACTTTCCTTGTCTGAAGGTTGGACATTTAACAACAGTAATATTAGAAACAAGATTGATTACTTCCTTAGACATTTAGACAAAAATGTGATGAAGTTTCTCATTCCGCAAACGAAAACTACATCTCCTTTCAAGATGACATTTTTTTCCGCAATATAGTAACAACTAAAAGGAATGTTATTAAATGTTCTCATGTGAGCTGTCTTTGGAGGTTGACTACCCTTGATTTTTGAAACTTCTGCCACTGAAGGTAAAACTTCACTTTTGCCATCATTGAAATTTTTCTGCTGAAAGTTTTTATTAGTACAAACAAAGTCAATTTTACTACTACTTGGAGTGTCTATTCCTTCATAGCTCAAACCTCGTGTATCACGATGTTTCTTACATGCTCCCAACATAGTGGATAATTTTGTTGAGCTAAGGTTCAACTTTTTCAAGTTTTCTTCCAGCAACTTGACCTTGTTCTGAGCAGCAGTTAGGTCAGCCTCCAATTATTTTCTCGTGAGAGAAAAATATTTTCTCTGTCATTAAAACAACTTTATTGAGAGCTACATCTTGCATTAGATTCCGCAAGTTCTTCTTTCAAGACAAAGAGCTTTTTCGACGAAGATTTTCACATTAGAATTCTTTGAACGCACATCTTCTTCACGATCTTTATTAAGGGATTGTAAGAGACTATATCCACAATCATAACCTTTAAAGAGTTTTCTCATTTTCTTGTTTTCTAGACAGAGAGGAGTCATAAACTCAGCCAAGCAAGATTTTGACTTGTTTTTATTTATGAGATGGTCAAAAAGATTGATGTATTGCGAGACTTCCTCATCAACATCGTTTCCATCGTCTGAATCACTTCCATCTGACAGATCATCCAACTTTTCATCTAAGCATGTTTCCCATTTATACACAGTTTCAGACAACGGAGAAGATGTGAGAGATTTCCTAGGAGAAACAAAGCTTTGAACCAAGTCAGAATGTTTCTGAACTGGTGATGCGTTGTTTGAGATAACACATCTGTCCATAGAGTCAGATTGTTATAAACACACACTTATGAGGTCTTAGCGTGTTTGACTGCTCTGATACCAGCTGAAAAAGCGGGGGTCTAACAACCACACCCAATATTTCGTTCGGCAATCTTTATGGACTAACTCCAATCAGACTATAATTCCAAGAGAATCAACTATACAGTCAGACTCAATCAAGGAAAGATATCCAAGAGTTATATCTCTTTCTCAAATCAATCAGAAAATCAACAAGATGGAATCCGTGAAATGATTGGTATGAGAATAACTTGAACGGTACCAAAGACCAATTGTTCAAGTGTCAATCAATTTCTATCAAGAACCAAAGGTTGGATTTACCAATTGATTGATCTATGCACAACCTGTGATATTTCAATTATATAAACAAATATAGTATGGAAATGAAATAACACGGACACCAGAAATTTTGTTAACGAGGAAACCGCAAATGCAAAAAAACCTTGGGACCTAGTCCAGATTTGAACACCACATTGTATTAAGCTGCTACAAACACTAGCCTACTACAAGTTAACTTAGGACTGGAATATAGTTGATCCCTAACCAAGTCTCACACCGATTAAGGTACAGTCGCGTTCCTTACGTCTCTGAATCCCAGCAGGAATCTACGCACTTGATTCCCTTAGCTGATCTCGCCCACAACTAAGAGTTGCTACGACCCAAAGTCGAAGACTTATAAATAAATCTGTCTCCCACAGATAGGTCTATTCTGATAGATAAATTTGTCTCCCACAGAAGTACCTATGAATTTTTGTTCTGTGTTTTTATAAATCAAGGTGAACATGAACCAATTGATAACCCGGTCTTATATTCCCGAAGAACAACCTAGAAATATCAATCACCCTCACAATAACTTAACTATATGGCAGTAGAATAAGTTATTGTGGAATCACAAAGAATGAGACGAAGATCTTTGTGATTACTTTTTATATCTTATCTATCGGAGATAAATCTCGAGCAAATCTTAGAGAAGATAATACTCAATACGATAGAAAAAGTAAGATCAGAACACGTAACTATAAAGAAAATAGTTGGGCCTGGCTTCAGAATCCCAATGAAATCTTTAAGTCGTTAACCTATAATGGTTTTAGGAAAAACCTAGGTTAATGGAGAATCGAATCTAGTCGCAACTAGTATCACCCAGAACTGTGGGGATTAGGTTTTCCAGTTCCTAGAGTTCTCCCTTATATAGTCTTCAAATCAGGGTTTGATATCTTAGAAACAAAGCAATCAATATTAGTCGTTAGATGAAAACGTGATTTAAGATTCAAGTTAAATTTGCTTAAAACCAAAGCAATATCTCTCCACCGTTAGATGATCTTAGCTTGTTACACAAAAATGAAATATACCTTCATTTATATATGGGTAACCGTACCTAAACGTGTATATTGAGTTGGCTCAACAATAGTTAACCGAAGTTAGTCATATGAACAATTTTGTATTAACCACATTCATATAACACTTCTATATCAAACATGATGATCAATCAAACATGAAAGATAATCAAATGAATCTAATTGTGTTACTCATAGAGTTATTCAATTGTTTATATCTTATATAAGTATACAAGAAACAATTGAATCAAAATCGGATTTGATTCATGTTTGTACAAAGTACTTCTACAAGAATCAATTCATGAACATTAAGCCACGGTTTGCAAAGATTGCATTCCTTAATTTATAAATGTATTTGTTCATAAGTATGAAATCATATTAAACCGGTTTTAGAACTTTAACCACTTAGTTTGCAAACGGGTACGCAAACTTAAGTTCCGAACTTTGGCTTGTCCAGCAGTTTGCAAACCGGTATGCATATTGCCGTCCTGGACCGTAACTCAGGTAGACCCGTTCGCATACTGGTATGCTTACTTGGTTCCCGGGCTTTAACAATAAAAACCGTTTGCATACTTGGTATGCAAACTTGGTTTCCGGACCTGAATCATACCACAACAGTTTTCATACTGGTATGCATACTGCGATGTATCCAGACAAAGGTTAATAGTTCTAAACTCCCATGTCAATTATTGAAACATCCTTAAAAGACGACAATAGCTGTCTCAACAAACTATTAGCTTATAAGTAGTTTTCAAGTGATCGAATAATCAATACGAAACATTCCGAGTCGACATCAAATGACAGTCTCACAAAAATCATGTAAGATGTTTCAAGGCAATTTTCACGTGATCATCTTTTGAATTATTATTTCGTTTCCAAAAAATAAATTGTTTCCAATTAAATTCGTCAAGAATAATGATGAACGTAGCTAAAGCAAAAAGCTTATAACACATATTTCGAGAAATATATATGCGAGTTAAACTTAGCTCGAAAAATCAAATGTGTATAATATAAAAGTCTATATAGCTATACGACTTAGTCTCAATAGGAGATAGAAAATAATAGACTTCTGAGTGATAGATAAGTTTTAGTCTCCACAAACCTTTTGTTGATGAAGTTCCTCCAAGCTCTCCTCAGTAGATCTTTGTGTTCTAACGATGAACGCCGTGAAGTCTAAAGCTCAACTACACATTCTATCCTAATCCTAGACATAACTATAAGTAGACTGGAAATCAAGACTTATAGTTTTGATCACCTAAACTTGACAAACAAGCTTGAGATAGCAACGCTTAACGCGGATGAGTTCGAAAAGTCGAATAAAATATAATGTATAACATTAGGCAAAGGCTTCTAACGCCTTCAAAAAAAACTCAATAAATAGGATGACGACATGTTTGGAACATGAAAAGTTTCTCCGGGGAATAAAATATAATGTATAACATTAGGCAATAAGATATATAATGAAAGAACTAAATTATGAGATAGAAAATAGCCATCCATGTGATGTGTGTGTTTGTACGTCGATGTCCTCTTTGGGACTTCCGTGTCGTCATATACTTGTGAAGTATAAAGAAGTGATACCTGAAACTTTTTTGTTCGGAAACCTATATGGACAATCCTGGTATACTCTATACGTTCTGTTACAAAACTATATTTAAGATTGTTTTAACAAGGTAAGCTTAGTATATACCCGAACTGTTCACAGACCGAATTCCAACAAGAACAAGTCTTGTAATCTATATTTCAAGGTACGAATTCAATACATCTAATCTCAGCCTAAGCAAGAACGAGTCTCCCATTTGTTCTCACGCCCAAACCACCGGTTCCACCTGTGCTTCCATCACTTCCAAAGAAGCCACAAAACCATCACAATCACCGCTCCAAGGCTTCGCTGAGCCATCTCTATCAAAAGTCAACCAACTACCATAGCCACCGCATCTCCGAATCTCTCCATTGCCTCCCTCGTGCCGAGCTCATCCTCACAAATCTAGAGCAGCCACAAAATCCGTATAAACCCCAACTTAGAATCCCCAAATTCAATCATACCACTGTATCCATATGCTCGAAACCCCATCAACACAAGCCTTTTCCACCGTTAATCGACCACAATGAACCCAATCCTTCCGTGGAATTTCATCTCCACCCTTGACCGAAATTGCTATTGAAACACCACCGTTGATTCCTTGAATTCATCTCGACATCACCATCGACATCCGATTTTCAAAATCTATCGGATTCATAATTGAACCCTAAATTCCACCTACAAAGAGCTGATCCATCTACGAACACCACCAAATGACACTGCACCACCATTAACTCCTCTTCCTTCAACTCAGAACAACATTGCTTCATTCGAACTTCCCACCAGCGGCAACATCAACTTCTTCTCCCACTCTGTAATTCCTCGATCTGAATTTCCTCCAGCAAAAACCACCGTGAATTCCATTTCTCCTTGCCTTGAAACGCAACACCTCTCACCTTTCTCAATTTCCCGATCCAAATGATTGAGATAGTGACCAAATAGTCTGGGTAATGAGTGAAACTATATAGGCACCTAATATGATAGTGGCCACCACAGAGACAAATTTAACATTTTTCTTTGAGGTGGTTGCCCCTTATCCTTGACTCCGGGATCCTGATAATGTTCGCCCATGAGATGACCATTTTGCCCCTTTTGGCCCAAATAGAGTAATTTCGTTTCTTCCTCGTGTGACTCCCGAGTACCTAGTAACTCAAAAACACACGTAAAGTACATAATTCACAAGAAAAATAACAAAGAAAGCGTAACTTAGATAGTAAATACGGTGTATTCTACACCTATCGATTCCCCCACACTTAGACTTTGCTAGTCCTCGAGCAAATCAAACAAAACAATAAAATACAACAACTCCGTGTCGTCGAGGCTACTGAATTTTGTAAATAACAAGCCCTTTAAACCCTAGGTGTCCCTAGTGGACGAGTTATAGTCTCGTGAGGGTTTACTAGAGATTTACCCACAAAACCTATATTACCAACTTACTAGTTCTCCGTAATGATAGTATCCAACGCGCTAAGAAGACATAGAGATTCTCGCACACTAGTCATAAGAAGTTAGACACATAAATGAACACAATCTCATTCTTAAAAGTTGAGAGAGAGATAACCATCCCTTCTCGACTAAAATTCGGGTTCGGAGTGATCAAAAGTCTCAACTCGCCACAAGAAAGGGTTTTATGATATTGCACTCAATAATAAACACTCTTTTATGGGTCACACATGTGTCCAGTAGAATGAAGAGAAAATCTGCGACACGTTGAATGGTAGGAAGGCTTAACCCTCCGAAAGTTTTGAAAACCCACATCTTTATATATTTCGAAAACCCATTTTTCCGACGATCTCTTCGAAAGGAAATCAACCATTTAACGGGTGGGAATATGCTTACTTACCTCGTTATCCGTTCAACGTGCAACTAGCACCACTCTCACAAAGATCCATCCGTCTTCTGGTCTTCTATCTGTCTTCATCTTCGTCTTCTGTCTTCAACTCTTTATGATAACTCTCGAACTTCTTAGAATCTCGACAATATGATTATTTCCTCTAATTCCTTGTCGCTTGAAACTTCATTATAGATATTCCTTCTTTCCATAGGCTTTATTGAAAGAATACAAAAATAAAAACAAACTATACAAACCAAAAAAAAAATTTCTCTTTTTTTTTTTCTTCTTTTTTTTTTTTTTTTTTTGTTTTTTTTTTTTCTTTTTCTTTTTTTTTTTAATTTTTTTTTTTTTTAATTTTCGTTTTTTTTTTTTTTTTTTTTTTTTTTTTTTTGAATAACAAATAAAAATAAAAAAAAATAAAAACATTTTTCTCTTTTCTCTTTTTTTTTTTTTTTTTTTTTCGAATTTTTTGTTTTTTTTTTGTTTTTTTTTTTTTTCGAGACAAGAGAAAGTAAAATACAAAAATAAAACTGTAAGTACAATGCCATGGTATAAGTACTTTACCGCTTGAATCTTCACAACTTATATGTCTTGATATCATGTAACTTCGAATTCTCATCCTTTATAATTTCCACTCTTGTATAATAGTCCTCAACTTATAAAAATTCGCACTCAAATCAAATCCGCCCATTTTATACCATTGTTTGTAAACCTCGAACGTATTCAACTTTCCTTCGAATTTGTGATGCTCCTCTTGTTGATGATGATGGTGTTTCTATGGACCTGTTGGTGTAGAGAGAGATAAGGTGGATGGTGCTAACTGCGAACAAGATCACAAGTGGAATGTAAGTTAGCAATTCGATGTCACCAACATGGTTGATAAAATTAGCACTCAAGAGATCAAAATAGTGCTTCTATGGTGGGAAATTGGACAGCTCACCATTCTCGCCCGAATTTACGTACGGTGACACACACTCTAAAAGCACAAATTTAGACAGTACAAAGAATTGAAGGTGAGTGCCTCACATTATGTAACTTGGGTAGTCTCCACTATAGGGGATCACTTGTTCTAATACCGAATTCGGACTGCACCTTATTTGCCACATGCATGGTTAAATCCAACTTTAACTCTCATACAATTAAGAAACCCGATCATGTTCTCTCACACATTCTAAGTTCAGTCACTATTGTGAGATTCTCGATGTAATCTTAGCGACATGTATACTATGTGACTCTAAATAACTACAAGTTGGAGTTTTCTTATTCACTAGTTCACAAAAAAGTTAAAAAATTGCAAAAACTTACAACATAAACCACTCCCCCACACTTAAACGTTACATTGTCCTCAATGTAAATTGAATCGTCCAAAGTAAGTCAAGGTGGGAAATCCTAATAAGAAATCAAAAAACAAAGTAAACAAAACAAGAAAAACTAAAAACAAGAAAAGAAATAAATACAAGACAAGAAATACTCATCCTTTGGGTTGCCTCCCAATTAGCGCTTGGTTTAAAGTCGTCACCACTATCTCCTTGCTTTCTATGACTCCTCCAGGGGAGCACATCCACAAAGTTAACTCCTTCCACCACTTCTAAGTGAAGTTCTCATAATATGGTTTCAACCTAAGTTGCCCATTAACTTTAAGTTCTTTCCCCCGTAGCTAAACTACGAATTTCCACCGCACCATGAGAAACACATTAGTAACAATAAAAGGTCGATCCATCGTGACCTTAGTTTACCTTTTAAACAAAAGCACTTTCTGCCCAATGCAAAATTGTTTCCTAGAAATCATGTTATCATGGAATGCTTTCGTCTTTTCTTTGTAAATCCGTGAGCTTTCAAATGCATCATTGCGAAGCTCCTCTAGCTCTTGAAGTTGTAACTTCCTTTGCTTTCCAGCCCCATCCATCTCCATGTTGCATTGCTTAATAGCCCAAAACGCCTTATGCTCAATTTCTACGGGTAAGTGACAAGGTTTACCATACACAAGCCTAAAAGGAGACATTCCAATAGGTGTTTTATATGCGGTTCTATACGCCCACAAAGCATCATTAAGTCTCATGCTCCAATCCTTCCTTGTCGGGTTCACCGTAAATTGATTTCACCTCTCTGTTAGACACCCGGCTTGTCCATTGGTTTGGGGATGATAAGGTGTTGCAATCTTATGCGACACATTGTACTTCCTTAACAAGCTTTGCAAGAACCTGTTTTTGTGAGAACCCCATCGCTTATTATCGCCCTTTGAATTCCAAACCTTGCAAAAATATTAGCTTGCACAAAATCTGAAACCACTTTAGAATCATTAGTAGGGGTGGCTTTAGCTTCCACCCATTTCGAGACATAATCAACCGCAAGTAAGATATAAAAAATTCTATGGAGTTGACAAAAGGCCCCATAAAATCAATACCCCATACATCAAAAACTTCAATGAATTGAATAAAAGTTTGTGGCATTTGATTTCGGACACCTAGATTGCGGTTCTTTGACACCTATCACAAGTTGTACAAAATATATGTGCATCCTTAAACAAAGTTGGCCAATAAAAACCACTTTCAAGTACCTTTGCGCGGTTCTCTTACTCCAAAATGTCCTCCGCAAGCATAAGAGTGACAAAAAGAAAGATAGAGTTAAATTCGGATTCTGCACGCACCTTCGTATTACTTGGTCACTACCATGTTTCCATAAGTATGGATCATCCCATATGTATTGGTTCCCTAACCTCTTAAGTTTGTCCCTCTCAAAGACGAGACAAGTTCTAAAAACTAAGTAATTAACAATATCGATACCATGGTTCTCCAAAGGCAATCGAGAAAAGTTGCTCATCCTAGAAACTTTCACGCAACGGGATAGTCCCTTGTCCACAGCAAGTCGGCTCAAGTGATCCGCAACGGTGTTCTCAATCCCTTTCTTGTCTTTGATTTCAATATCAAACTCTTGCAAGTAATATCCACCGTATGAGCCTCGGTTTCGCCTCTTTCTTTTGTAAGCAAGTATCTAAGTGTGATCGAAAAGACAACAACTTTTGTACCAATTAGATAAGAGCTAAACTTTTCTAAAGCAAAAACAATGGCTAATAACTCCTTTTCGGTGGTGTAGTTTTGTTGAGCCTCATTTAACGTTCTGTGAAGCATAATAGATAGCATGAGGAAGCTTCCCCACACGTTGCCCAAGCACCGCACCAACCGCATAATCACTAAAGATCACACATGAGTTCAAACGGCTTACTCCAATCCGGTGGTTTAATGATAGGGGCTGAAATCAAAAGTTCTTTCAAACGATTGAATGCCGCCATACATTACTCATCAAAGTGAAAAACCACATCTTTTTGCAATAAGTTACAAAGTGGTGATGCTATCTTTGAAAAGTCCTTGATGAACCTACGATGAAACCGCATGACCAAGAAAAGAACATATCTCCCTCACCGTAAAGTGGGAGTGGTTAGAGCACGAATAAGGTCTATCTTAGATTTATCGACTTCCAAACCTTTAGAAGATATTATATGGCCTAAAACTATGCCATGAGTTACCATGAAATGGCACTTCTCCCAATTTAGCACAAGATTTGTTTCAACACATCGTTCTAGGATTAGAGACAAATTGTTCAAGCAAAGGTCAAAAGAATCACCAAAGACACTAAAGTCATCCATGAACACTTTGATTATGTTTTCAACATATTCTCAAAAGATACTCACCATACACCTTTGAAAAGTAGCCGGAGCATTGCATAAGCCAAAAGGCATCCTTCTATAAGCAAAAGTACCGAAAGGACAAGTCTTGTAGGTTCTTTACTAGAGCAGCCACAAAATCCGTAGAAACCCCAACTTAGAATCCCCCAAATTCAATCATACCACCGCCATATCCATCTCGCTCGTAAACCCCATCAACACGCCTTTTCCACCGCAATCGACCACAATGAACCCAATCCTTCCGAATTTCCGCATCTCCACCCTTGACTGAAATTGCTATCAAACACCACTGTTGATTCCTTGAATTCATATCGACATCACCATCGACACATCCGATTTTCAAAATCTATCGATTCATAATCTAAATTCCACCTACAAGAGCCTACGATCCATCTACGAACACCACCAAATGACACACTGACCACCATTAACTCCTCTTCCCTTCAACTCGTAACAACATTGCTTCATTCGAACTTCCCATTCTCGGTTACCCTCTCTCTCGGTTTAGTAGCAGCAGCCACAAGGATTAAGTTAATACTATCACACGTAAAGTACATAATTCACAAGAAAAATAACAAAGAAAGCGTAACTACTAGATAGTAAATACGGTGTATTCTACACCTATCAACGAGTCTTGTAGGTTCTTTACAGTTAAGTTAATACTATCTGGGTTTACATAAGTATAACCTATGATATTTCAATTATAAAGATAAAACACTATAATGTGGAGAAAAAAAATAACAAAAACACCAGAGATCTTTGTTAACGGGGAAAACTACAATCTTGTAGAAAAAACCCCGAAACCTAGCCCAGATTGAACACACACTGATTTAAATTGTTACACCAATTACCTACTATCAGATTTTGGACTAGATGTAATACATGCTTCAGTTGTATTCGTGCACTCATAGAACTCCTAGTCAAACACCGATCCCCTTTAGCAATTACTCTTGTAAATCTTCTAACAGAACGTCAATTCTCTTTAGAAGATACTCTTGAAAATCTTCTATTAGAATGTTAATCCTCTTTAGAAGATGCTCCTCAACAATTAGGGTTTACACGTTCCATGATCTAATTGATTATTCTTCACAAGATCACCTAGAAATAATCTAAAGATATCCTGATCTGTCAAATCTAGGGTTTATGAAAAACACAATTTTCCAAGGGATGGTTTATGCAGTTACGTGAAACCTCTATTTATATTTATAGTGAATAATCAAGGCTAGGTTGCTTGGAAACAAATCTACCTTGTTTAGGAAAGGAAACACCAAGTAACTTAACCGAAATATGGTTTTAGTTCGCGAACTGTTGCCAAAAGTTCGTGTACAATTTCCTATTTACGAAATCAACCTTACATATAAGTGTTGTTATAATAAATCATTCATAAATTCTTCGTCATACTCGGAATTCAGTGATCCTTGGCTCGTTAGATTCGTGTTTTCATTCGCTACAAAATGGGGATTTTTCTAGGGACAAAGGTCATTCTCACAAAATTATTGGGCTCAAATATCCTTAACTATAAACAAAAATGTATTTTACCGTCGTGGGCCAAAGTCCCTACAACAATATTTAAGTTTTAAATTAAAATAATATAATTTCTAAACACTAAGCTAACTCATATCCAAACACGCTGGGTGGGGATAGTCGGTGGGGCACACAAAACATTTGCCTTGTGCATAGTTTCATTTAAATAAATAAATTCGTTTTTTTTTATTATAAAGATTAAGCCGTTGTTGCATGTTTGGTTCAGGGAATGAAAGGTTGGTAATCCGGCTCCTAGGAATGAACCCAATTTCTCGAACTAAACAGGAAAAATCGACTCTGTATGTATAATTATGAATTTTGATTCTAGGAATCTGAGTCCCTCCAAAAGAATAAATTTCCACTTCATTGGTTCAATAGTGCAAAAGATTTATATTCCGGGATAAAAAGAAAAGTAATTGAATTACCTCAACCAAATGTCAATTTTTTAGAGTTGAATACAATTTTAAGAATTGGATTACTTATAATTAAATTCCTAGGGTTTTGATTATTCCAACTACAAGGTGTAAGGTTAAGATAGTTTGATGTTTGAAAAATTGTTAAGGTCACGATCAACAACTCACAACTTCTATACTGGTAATAGAATTTGTCTATATGTTCTTGTGCTTCTTATTTTAACGTTTGAAGATCATTTCCCGAAAATTACAGAAATTTGCTTGTGCGCTGCTCGAGAATTTTTTAATCTAGTAGCGTCACAATCAATTATCGAAAAGTATTAACGGAATTTAGTCGATTCACTTAATTTAGATAATTCTTTACTATCAATTGTTTTAGCAAATATCATCACAACCATCCATATGTCCAATAGCCGATTGTGATGTTGCTAGATAAAAAATAATTAAATAGCGTGGAGGTGTAAAACATGCCGGCTCGGCATAGCTCAACCCATGAAGTCAGTGCTTAACGTGTTGTGTGTGTTGTGCTGGGCTGTGCCAGAGATTTAGACGTGTTGTGTTATGTCGTGTTAAATGGCGTGTCGTGTTGTGTTGTGCCATAAAAATAAACGTGTTGTACCGTGTTGTGATGTGCTAGCACACTTATTTTATGTTTTCCAAAGTAAATAGTTTTTAGATATTTTAGTTAATATATGTATTATTATAGAAATAAATTAGCATAACGAAAATAAAATGTCAAAAACTGGCTAAATCAATGATTATTTTGTGAAATATGTATCAAATGTGATGTATTGTGTAGTATTTTATCCATGATATGGCGTTTTTTTTTTTTTGCGTGTCGTGATGTGTTGTGGCGCGTGCTTACACTTGCCGCGCGATGTGTCGTGCTGATGTTCCTATTTGTCTGGACAACACATCACATTAAGCTAACATGATGTGCCCATATTGTGCTGGTCACGTGCTGTAATGTGCTCAAATTTTAACGTGTTGTGTTGTAACATAAACGTGCTTGCCCGGTTCAATTTACACCTCAAAAATAGAGTATGAGCAAATTTTTTCCGGTTGCCACAAGAAAAAAAAGAGGACTGTAGCCTAGCATGTCTGGTATGATGTTATAGATCATTCCACCTGTTGAGTGTTGATACTATGGTGGTGGTACACACATCATTCCTAACGTGGTTGGTCCCCCACGCCTTTTATATGGTTTGGAAAGAAAAGATCAAAGTCAAGTCAAGTGGACCCTCCTATCATATTATCAATTTACCATCTAAGCCGTCTTTCTGTAACCCGACCAAGAGACCTTTTAAGAGAAAACTGTAACAAAAGTGTGTTGTTACGCCAATTTAAATAAACCCCCACAGAGATTTCATTAATCCTTTTTGGGCACTAACACGATACGAAAGCCATATAGCTATGGACTCTGGATTTTCTCTACCTATCGTTGGATCTAACATACTTTTATAAGGACATAATCACTACGTAGACAACAAACCTCGAGGTGATATATTAAAAGAGGAAAGACCATGTGGATCCATCATTTTCAGTAATTCAAGATTGAAATCTGAAAACGAGTCACATGGTGGCTGCTCACTGCTGAACCTTAAGCAGCTTCCATTTATCTAACACAGATTTAGTGGTAGTTAAAGTTGTTGATAAAAGTGTGCAGCCTGTCCAACTGTATCATTGTATCATCATAAGTTAGGACAAGGACAAGTTACGCAGAGGGCCTATAGTCAGTCCATGACTCCTTGCTGGTTTAGAGATCAGAGACAAATCTCCGAGGGGGTTGAATGTGGGCGACGGGAAGGTTTCCAAACGGAGAATGCTTGGTAAAAGTTAGCAATTTATACTAAGGTTGGGTGAACAAGTAAAGTTTGGAATACGCGCAGGCAGCACCAGAGAATATAGTTTACTTACCTGTATAACTCAAGATGAAAACAAAAAAATCAAATCAAACCACGTGTCCCACTTTGTCCTAACGAAACCTTTGTTTCTCTTCTTCCACTGCTTCTTGTTCTTCTTCTTTTGCTGTCTGTAAAACAACAACCTTCAAAGCAGCTCTGGATCCCAAAACCCGTTTCAAGGTAGTAGTACATTTTAGTCTCCTGAAACCCCATACCATTTTCTAGGGTTTCAGAAACTATTAAACCTCAAGTACTCACTTTTTTCGAGATTTCTAGAGTCTTCTGAGACAACAAACTGACAGCTTCAATTCAGTTCACATTTAAGCTATCTTTTAACTCTTCTAAATCTCATTCTTAAAATCTAATTATGTTTTTAGTAGATCTTAAATTCTTGACCTTTTCTGTTATCCACAGCAAGAACTGAGGTTTTCTCAGTTGCCGTTGAAAAACACACAGTTCTAGATCTTACATTTTGAAGATTGTTTATCTGTAATGGAATTCAATTGGAAATTGAAGATTATTATTATAGGAACAGTATCAGGAATATCTTTGATCATTCTACTGTGTTTGATATACTTATGTTGTCGAAAGAACTCGGCGAAAGATGAGTCTGGAGAGATGGGAAATTCTGATTTTGATGAGGAAGAAGAAGATGAAGAAGCAGCAGAAGAGAAAATGGAGACAGAAGAATTGATTAGTTTTCCAGGTGGTGAGAATATGACTGTACATGATATCTTAGATGCACCGGGAGAAGTTGTTGGGAAATCAAGTTATGGGACATTGTATAAAGCTAATTTAGAAAGAGATAATTCAGTGAAATTGCTTAGGTTTCTAAGACCAGCTTGTACTGGTAGAATGAAAGAAAATTCTGGTGTTATTCAGATACTTGGGTTTATTAGACATCCTAATTTGGTTCCTCTACAAGCATTCTATTCTGGGACCAGAGGAGAAAAGCTTCTTGTTCATCCTTTTTATGATCATGGCAATCTTGCTCAGTTTCTTCGAGGTAATTTTCTTCCTGTTTTTGATGATTTTTTCTTTTGTTTATAATGGTGTTTATAGGAAATGGGTGTTTAAATGTATGTTGGTTCTAGATAGATATGGTAGAAATTGGTGATTTGAATGAGAAGTATAGGGGATAGAGTTGGATTTAGGAAATGTTAGTTGTTTACTGACTTGGAGAATTTGAAAACAGAACTTGAAAGCTAATGTGTGCTATAAACTTCTAATTATGTAATCCAATTTCTTGTTCTTGCAAACATGTCTTTGTATTTGCATTTGAGTGCGAAATTCAGCAGGTTTATGTCGTTGTTGTTGTGTTTATAACAACAACCAAAAAAAAAAAACGTCTGGATTTGAGTTTTATTAGGTTCTGTTCTTGCTTCATTTTAAGTTTACACAAGGGGCAACTTAAACTGAACAACTGCTTTTATCTTTTTTCTTAACAGATGGAAATGGTGAATCACACAAATGGCCTATTATCTATAAGATTTCTCTTGGTATTGTAAGAGGACTAGATCATCTCCATACTGGATTACATAAGCCTGTTATCCATGGGAATCTTAAATCGAAGAATATATTGTTGGGTGGAAATTACCAACCATACTTGTCAGATTTCAGTCTCCATCTCATCTTAAATTTAAAAACTAGTCAAGAAATGCTTGAAGCTTCTGCTGATCAAGGATACAAAGCTCCAGAGTTGATAAAGATGAAGGATGCAAGCCAGGAGACTGATATATACAGTCTCGGGGTAATTTTACTCGAGATAATTAGTGGGAAGGAGCCTATCGATGATAATCCACCACCCAACCAGGATCCATATTTGCCAAACTCCATGAGAAATGCTATCATTGATCACAGGATTTCAGATATATTCCAACCCAATATATTTCGCAGCCAAAATAATCATCCAAATGCAGCTAATGAAGAATGTCTTCTCGTGTTCTTTCGGTTGGCTATGGCTTGTTGTTCTCCTTCTCCCTATTTGAGGCCAGATATCAAGCAAATTCTTAGTAAGCTTGAAGAAATTGGCCAATGAGGCTTCTCTGTATGATGGAAAATTTAAAACTTAATGGTAGTCATAAGCAGTGTATTCGAGCGGAGCATTGAGATAAATTATCTAACTTTGACATACTACTTCAGCAATAACGACAGAGACAGTGAACTTATCGATGAGTAAGAAAATGGTGTTTCTGTCTCAACTCTCAAGCCCAAAGTTGAAAAGTTGTGGCCTTTAGGGAAGAATTATGATTCGATGGATGTTGGTTGAGAAATTGGATCAAGTGAGATTCACCATTTTGTTTATTAGCTCTGTATCAAGTGTCAAGCATCTGAATCGATTTTGGGTTGCAGCTTAGTCTATAACTTAACAAAAAGAACAGGGGAACCCATCTTATCCAAGTACCTAAGCATGGTTTCAATAATACATTGAACCAGGAGAAGTTTATTTGGAGAATGAACCGCTACCAAACTGAGGTAAATTCGTAAACAACTAAAGTAACCACTAATCAATAGTCTTTATTGATTTTTATCGTTACCTGTCTTTTCTAAGTTGAATACAGTATAGTCTGTAAATATTTTCTCATCTTCTAAACTATTCAACTTGACACAACTGATATGATATGATGGTGTAGTAGTTCAATCTTATTTAAGCCTAAAAGGTGATTGCATTTTAGCAGTTATGTTTTCTTTTCCCTTTCCATTTTATTGTTGATTATTCATTCAGCTTGAACATATTAGTATACCAAGCTTTTTTTGGCTGTGTATCTCTCTAGTTAAGTGGGCGGTGATGTTAAATACTGCCCCCGGTAAAAATGAAAAAGTGAAAGCATCACTTTTCCTAGGACGGAGGTAGTAATGTTTTCATGTGACAGAAAACAAAACCAGATTAGATACCAGTTGAAGTCTTGGACTAGATCAGATCTCCCATATTCTTAGTGGGTGGGGGGTGAGGTGGGGATTTTGTAGCCAAGTCCATGGTCAGATTTATTTTCTCAAAGACTCGGACAATTATTAGGGATATTCAAATGAAGTAGCTGATTTTTCTATCCTTGGAAGCATACTGGCAGGCATGTAGTGTTTATTTCCTTGGTACAGAAACAAGAATTGGAGTCGGTGTGTCTCCAACTATCATCTAAGAGTTGGTATTTTGGTAACATAATGTCAAGATTTTGCCAGTTCAATTGGTTTTCTTATATGCAGATTATTATATGATGAAAGCAATAGTTATAAATAATTTATAAATTCTAATGCATTTGATTTTGCACGTTGGAGCATCGCGAATCACAACCAAGTTATTGCTCGGCGACAATATTACCTGTGTTTACCTTTTCTTTTCACGCACATGAAGTTCATTATCAACAACAGAGTGGAAGTGGAGCCAAAAGAAATGGAGATAGTTTCTGTATGCATGACGGGGAGACGATACTATGCATTAGTGGACTTCTACATTATCTTTGTGTAGCTTCCCCCATGTAAAATGCTTCATTAGAGCGCAAACAAGAATAACAAGCTAATACCCACTTATTTAGCACAAGAATAAGATGGTCATGTGGCAAATGAGAGCCACGAGGAATTTTGTGTCACACACAAACATTGTAAACAACGATTCCTTAAATGTATAAATAAAATACTGAAACACACTAAACATTGCCATGTACAAGATATCAAAGAGAATCCATTAAACATTCCATCCCAAACTTCTTACACAAGCTTCAATTTGATTTCTTTATAAGATAATGAAAGAATCTCACTCTAATTTTAAGTAATTTTAACAGATTTGAAAGGGAAGCATATTAGTTTCCTGCTGCTGTTATTTATTTGCTAAAATATACTTCGGCAAGAATTCTCTTCAAGCAGTTGTAATGTTTTACAATAAGTGCCATCCCGACAAAACTCCCATGACAATGAAGCTGTGGTGGTTCCAAACAATAAAAGCTCAACCCATATGCTTTGTACTTCACTTCACTGGATGATCAGGCACTTTTGGGTTCTCTAATGAAGTGAACTTGAAGTTGCCAGAAAACAAAGATTCCTTATCTGCCCAAACCAAATGAAAATTACACCAAGAAACAAAATGAGGTTAAGCACTGCATAAGGAATCATGTGATTATGTTTCTTAGTATCTTGACACAACCATTATGGATACGGACATGTATCTTTTGCAACTGCAATTTTGAGTCTCATTATGTCAACCTTGGGCAAGAAAAAAACCTGCCTTATGGTGAGTTCTCAAAACAATTAACACCACCGACCTTGCTAATTGATCCCTTTGATGAGTTTGATATTTTTCACCCACAGTTACAGCTAGTTATTAATGAGAATAAGTGCATATGCCTTGTGCATATTGTGGGGGGATTTAACACTGTGTGATGTTAACAGAATATCCGATCTTGACTAAATAACAAAGGTATCATTCTCTAGGAATCAGCTTTTAGAACTGCATGGGATCTTAGAAATGCAAACAATTGTAAGATATAATAATATTTACAAATATAACGGGACATGATTGGAGTTTTATAAACGGTATACAGAATGACAGGCATAGATGGCTTATGCAGCCTAATTAGAGAGCATATGATTACGCCGGTGATCCTATAAGTAGTTGGAAGAGGTAACCAATCCCACCTTCAACCCAATTGAAATCCCAAAAGAGATTATCCAAATTCAAATATTAGGTTAGTGAATTTGTCCCTTGACAAAGCAGAAGTTAATACCGAATCTATACGAAGGCTTACTATAAGTGAAGTGAATTAGGCAGCCTAAATTCATATCGCAAAAGAGATAAGTTCTCTATCCACATGGGCATGGCAGTTCTCTGCCTCGTTTGAAAGATAAAGCTGTCAAAAGACCAAATCTAATACAAAGTCCAATGTGCTTTATTTCCACCCTTTTTCTCAAGGCAAGTTAGAAACTGTAATAAAACCAAGATATGGGTGCTTACCTGTTAACGACAAGCACTGATACTCCCGACGAACATACCTTGACATTGCCTGAAAATCAATAAAACGGGTCTTAAGCTGTTATCCCATGTTGAATCTTTTAATAGCATAGGATTGAGATATAGGGTCATGATGCCTGAGTACAATCACGGACATGGAGTGGGTTAGCATGTACTCAGGATACATAGTGTAAACTGTTTCCAGATCATCTTTCATGACCATTTTTTTCTTTATGACCTTCTCTATTTTCTTTTTCTCGTCTTCATTAGTCATGGCTGAACAGATAATACCTGCTTTGTATTAGTAGGACAAGAATCCCTCAAACATATCCTGGAGGTGAACCAGATAACTTCATAGTCCTTAGACAAGTATATTTGTAATTGGTAAACTAAGTTAAGGTCTATCATGCACAAACTTCGTGCGAGCATCAGTAACAGGCTACAGCTTTCACATTTAATATACAGCTTTTGCTATAAGCATAAGAAGTGCAAGATAAGAACATGCCTGAACTGTATCTTTTGCAGCATCAATTGGCATCTCGGAGCCATCATCAGAGAATACATTCCTGAAACAACGTAAGCCATTGAAAGCAGATATTATTTACAAGTTTAATTGCTAATAATGGTAGAAGACATGCTAGAATTAGAACCATTTCTCTGAAGCTATACCTCCAAAGCACTTTCATAAGCTCATCCTGTTTGGCATCGGGAAGCATGGCAGCATCATAAGCAACAATATTCCCGTAGAATATCTTCTCCAATTCCTTCACCCATTTAATCAGCAGTAAGTTCACCTGTCATTTAGTGTCAACAAAAAGTCACCCATCAGACCAGATACGAATTTAATGGAAAGAATTTCATCTTCGCCAAATGTAATTTGTAAATGAACAACGTTCAACGCATTAAGAGGTCAAAGTAACACAATTAGCAACTTCACTGCAAGTTGGTGTCACCGATGCCGTTATGAGATAAAAAGAAGCATTATGCAACAAAACATTAACGAATTATCTAACTAGAAAACATGGATAGCAATGAAATGTAGTTGTTCAAACTGTATGACCAAATCATTTGTTTACAGGAAGAATGATAACTAACCCCAGCCTTGGAAACTCTCAGCTCTACATCATGAGTGTGGATCTCATAAACGTATTGACCCATTTCAACACCTTCCTTTCCTTCTTCTTTCAAACGCCGTAAGCAGAGCCACATGTGCAGTACAAGCAACGAAAATGTTGTCTTAAATGTTTTCTCCAAGTTAAACACTGCATGAGACGTGGAAGAGTGCACAATGAAACCACCACAAAGAGAATGTAAAGCAGTTCAATAGCAATTTATCCAAATATAGAGTTTAGAAAATTTGTATGAGACAAACCTCTCTGTAAGAATTTAAGACACAAATGGACTAAGGTTGTAAAATACATTGTACTGCATGATAATTATAATAAATATACGACTCGCGCCACCAATTTTTAAGGGTTTAAAAAACTCGGAAGAATGAACACTATAGGCCTCTAGCAGAAGCAAGTTATACAAACCATTAGAATATTTATCATGTACCATTACGACCCCAACGGTAGACTGGCAACAGAAAGTATCCTTGGATGAGAACACACCTTAATAACACATATAATCTTTCCATGGTGCATGGTTTTCCTAAAAGCAGAGGAATTTAAGTTATCCTTTCTTATTTAAAACAGATGAACCATGGAACATTTCGGTTTCTCCTTATTATCATCAATATTGTCAGGCTAAATGGTAGATGTTTTGACATAAAGAAAAGTAAACTTTTATTCAGATGTATAAAATGGATAGAGGTAAAAATATGAAGGAAAAATTGACATCTATGACGATGCGTGGTGGCTTTTGAACTTTCCATTAGAAGGTGCTTTAGAAAAACTAAAGAAAAGAATCTGGACGCAGTACATTGTGAAATAATAATAGAAAAAATCAACTCTACATGATACATTGCATAGGAAAACAATGTAACAGATGTCTTGAGCTTAAGATGGGCTTATTTACCTATACAGAAATGTTGAAATGGAATCCATAAACACAACCATCAGTAATATCAAACTCTAACCTATTTTTTTTTTTAAACCGTAACCTAATTAAGACTTGTCATGTGCAACCTCAATTAGCATCATTATTAAGTACACTTTGCAATACCAATAAAAGGTAATAGAAAGACCTCACCGTCATAAATAGCAGGCTTATCAACTTGTGAAACGACGCGCATATATATCGCATTTGCCCATCGAATGGATTTGCTCTGTTTGGTATAAAACAGCGCTAGCTTGAGAAGAATACGCTTGATCCCATCAAAATGAGGCTCTTCAACTCTCAAAGGTGAATCAGGGGGCAACCCTAAGGAATAAGGTTTAGACCAGAACATTTTATTCAGGCTGTTAACCTGCAAAAGTTACAGGAGTATTAAGCTTCAGATGTAGGAGAAGAGAACCAAAACTTAATCTTGAATGGACCAATTTTCCAGGATAAAGAATATCAAATTCTAAATTCAATAATGATACACTCATACCTCTGATGTTCTTGTAAACTCCGTAACACGAGAATCCAATGTAGTTGCTGCTGCAACTTTTGCATAGTTTCGGTAAGCAAAGTAAGCACTCTTTTGGGGTTCCATACTGTATTTTTGTAAACCTAATTTGGAGAGATGAGTAATAGCTCTGCTCCATCTTGGCAACATATTTAGGTTTCTCCAAATTCCTTCAATTATTAATACACATAAGATTGAGATCAGTTATCAAACAATACATGGGCATTTTTTCTGGGCAAAAATTCATACAAATTCCAAAATTTAGTACATAATAAATCTCAAACTGGAGTTTCTTAATTAGTTCGGTGAAATGAGTTTGTGATATTTAACTAGTAAAATCAAAAATTACCCTAAAATGAGATGGATTCGTACCTCGGATTAAGCTGTACTGGTGAGATAGGCTTCAGTTGCCTCTCTTAGGAGAACAGAGCTTCAAAAGGAAAATCCCCAGGGGTTTATGAAGTGGAGAAACAAGAACTTCGTTAACATTTGGGTTTAAAAAGAAACTTATTATAGGGGCTCCAAACATTTGGTTTTGAGACTCACAAGATGACAAAATCGGGTTATGAAATAGTAATCAACAAAACCCCATATCTAACTATTTTTTGTAATGGCTAAAATACCCTCCATGAATTATAAAATTAAATTTATTATGTTTTCTTTCTCTTTTCATTCATAAATCATGATGAAGATGATGATCATATACAAAAAAACTTAATCTATTGTCTTCTCATTCTCTTTTCATTCATAAATCATGATGAAGATGATGATCATAAAAAAAAAACCTATTATTTTTCTTTCTCTCTTCTTCTTGTCATCAGATCTTTGAAGATGACGATCATAAAAAGAAAAAACTAAGAAAATCCATCACTTATTTTTGCAAAAAAACAGTTTCAGTACTGTCTACGGTTGGAAAAATTCATATTTCCCAACCGTAGACAGTCTACGGTTGGGAAAATTCATACTTCCCAACCGTAGACTGAACTGTCTACGGTTGGGAAAATTCATATTTCCCCACCGTAGGCTATCTACGGTTGGGAAAATTCGTACTTCCCAACCGTAGACAGTTCTGAAATTGTTTTTTCAAAAACCCAATTCGATCGATTCTGCTTATCCATGCATTGAAACCAATTAAATAAGATGGGTTTTTTATTTTTACCTTATTGAAGTCATTACGGGTGGATTAAATGGTGTTAATCGGTAATGAATTATTTTGAGAATTGACGATTAATCGAAGAAATAAGCGATGAAGGTGATGGGAAGAAGAAAATGGAAGAATTAAAGGAGAGGAATGAAAACAAATTAGTTTTAGGTTTTCAATATTTAATAGGTTAAGGGTATTTTAGTATTTTTCTTATGAATTAGGTCCCCTTATCTTCATTATAGGATATTTAAATTCTTAGGAGCCCTCAAAACTCTTTCTTAGAGCATCTCCAAGAGAGGGTGAATCTTGTTTTCTTAATTGACACATAGGATTTTACACCCTCGTTTGGCATAAATCCATCTCCAACAGTAGGATCCTATAAACTAGGAGGGACCAATTTCTAAATATGAAGGTGTTGATGGTGGATTTTCGTTCAAGGTTAAATTTGTAAAAAACCAGAAAAATCATGCGTTGACATCTTGTAAAAGATAAAGCCGTTTATAAGTGACGGATACTCCTCACTTAATTCACCAAGAATGGAGCATGTAGCAACAATCCCATTCTGTGAATACATGAAATTCCTCCAGTTGGAGCATGTAGCAACAATCCCTTCCCGTGAATTTCATATCAGCCTTGTATTTCCAAAGTACTCATTATCGGTGTGGCATGACGACCGAGTGTTACTCTTACAGAGTAACACGAACCTCCAAGCACTATAATGAATCATTATCGATGTGGCATGACGACCGAGTGTTACTCTTACGAGTAACACGAACCTCCAAGCACTATAATGAAACCATGTACGAAATACCCGTACAGCCGATTCTCGGTGTGTTATACTAGCCCGAGCCCTCTCGGTGTGTTATACTAGCCCGATTGAGCCCTCTCGGTGTGTTATACTAGCCCGATTGAGCATCCCAGACCGACCATATCACCCGGATATGATTCGATCGCAGATCATCCAACTCCACAAGCATGATTGGATGACCCCGATCAAATTCCATCACCCCAAGCGGTATGGAATACACACAAACCGACCCCGCATGGTCGACCATTGGCCTTCGCTTGCCAAGAAACCGTCCATACCAAGCATTATGGACGGAAAACCTAAATTAGGGTTTGCGGCATATTACATGTGCCGCAAAACGTCTCTCAACCGTCCATCTTCGCAGGCATAGATGGGGGTGTAGATGTAGACTCAAAGGGCCCGGAGCATGTCGACACAATCACCATGTGACCGCCTACACACATGACCAGTCGGTCAAAACCAACCATGATTGGTTACAACAAATTCGTCCGCCTGAAAGAGTGTGGTCGCACGGCTTTGAAAGCCAAAATTAGGGTTCAAGCCATCACGCGCGTCCATCTTCTCCGGCACGAATGGAGGGTCACAGATTAGATTAAGCAGTCCTAAGTTATACCAAAGATGACCACCGTGGGCCCATCTACCTCCTCATGCGGTCGGCCAAGGCATATCATGCCCGGTTAACCCCAAAACGCCCACAAACTTGTGTGGTCGCACCTCCCAAATTGCAAATCGATCTCGACCACTCAACTTCACCGGACGAATTGGGTGGCTTAGATCACGTTTTCATGGGACGGTGAGACATGGGCGTGAACATCAGCCTACCATCTTCACGTCAAGCCAACCGGCCAAGACCGACCAAGCTAGGTCGTCTTGGAAAACGCGCCGGAAAAGAGTATGGCGCGCGGCTTCTTGCGGTATCAAACTCTTATCGCAAAATCGATCTCGACCACTCCTCTTTACCGGTCAAATTGAGTGGCCCAGATCGCGCTTTCATGAGGGAACGGAATACAGGCGCCTGCACCATCATGCCGTCAACACGCATGTATGGTCGGCCCTCTCCAAAATCCTTCCCATGCTTGGTTTCGACCAAGCTGAAGAGTGATGCTTGCGCACCTCTTTAAAAAACCTAATTTCATCAACGGTCGCGGATGAGTGTCTCAAACATCATCTCATCCGTCCGACTTCACCAGCTTGGTTATACAACCCTGGTCAGGAGTTATTTGGTTAGTGAGGAGTCATTACCCATCACTTTACCACACCGTAATGCAAAGACTCCGCATAAAATACACACGATACTTCACAAGTATCGACTTCCCGAATAACACACGATTATTCAACTCAAAGATTACATGCTATCTTTCGTGGATCCACGATCCACATTCCGTATCAATCATGTCACAAACCGGGGATACATATTGGGGTATTGGTCCGGCGGTTTACGCGTGCAGCGTGCAACGCGCCATCACAAGAACGTGTTAGGAAGTCGTGGACGGTTAGAGATGAACAGAAAAGTGGGCAAGACTGGTCGTGTGTTACCGACACACAACTCCACTACTCCATCATTCCACTACCTCCACTTCCCACGAGAAACGTGAATGAGGCTCAATGACTTGTATAAATAGGTTCTCCGCCCTATTTTCCAACAACAAGGAATAAGGGAGAACAACACAAGTTCAGACGACAGAAACCAAGTGTTAATACAAAAAACCGTATTCAAACACTCAGAGCCTGCTTGCATCAACCGTAAGCTTGCTCATCTTTCTATTACAAGTCATAAGCAAGCCAACACCTTCACAATCTCAACACCTTCTTCGCTTCCCTCCCTAAGATCAACCCCATCTCCTTCACTTTGTGACCGAAACAAGTATGGAACGGTCATTTCTTGGTTTAGGCCGGACTTGCACAGATTGATCTCTCGAATCTACAAGCACTCACCGCGCAGTGCATTTGTTGAAGGTTTAAATTCATTCCTCATCCACACCCCAAATTACCAAATTCTGCAGGAGTAGTTTTCACCCATCAACAATTGGCGACCACAAAGGGAGATTAATCTCTCGGTTACAAAAATCGAATTCTCAATTTTCGGTTCTCGTGTCACGATGTATCTTCACCCGGAGTCCGCAGGTGGCTCAGATATCATGGGAAGCATAGCTGGAATGTTGGAGAATGTCTTGGCAAATCAAGCCGGTATCGCCAGAAGGCAGAGCGAGACATTTCGCCTTTTGAATCATATAGCAGCACAATTACAAGAAGGGTCGACAGGCATCCACTCGAGCAAACGCAAGAAATGTTGAATCTTTAATCAGAGTCACATCTTTACCGGTGGAGAGGCAAAAAGGGCGCGCAACCACGGGAGAAGAGACTTACCCGGAGTACTACAATGTCTGCCGGATAAAGAAAGGGAACCTGCCGCCTATGGAGCCCTGCTAGAAGATTTGTATTTCAAAACTCTTATTGAATCACGGAAGACTGTCCAATCCACGTCGGCCTCCCAACCAGCTGAAGGAACGCTTGAGGAAGGAGAAATCAATCAGGAAATACCTGAATACGGAGGATGGGGACGTTCAATCCGGTCACTCAGCAGTGACATTACGACACCTTCTACATCCCTTTACTTAGGCAAGCGATCCGCAGATACGATGGCACTCGCAAGTCATCCAATTTCATCTCTTGTTCCACGTCAAAGCCGCGGAGAGACGTTACAACGCCCGCTAACGCAGGAAAAGCTAGACTCAAGGTACTTACATTTCCCCTCCCAATGAAGAAGATTCTGAACTATTTGGAGACGTGGATACGAAATGGAGAGGTGGAGCTACCCCCCAGGTATGGCGTCCGCCTACTGATCAAGAAGTAATAGACCCGAGGTACTGTCATTACCACCGGTTCCTTCATCACCCCACCAGTGAATGCAACGCTTTAAAGCGCATTGTTCAGGAGAAGCTTGGTTCAGAGGGATAGCTTTCAGAGGATTTTCTTAGAAAGACTACTCCGGTTTGATATAAGTGAGGCTTCAAAAGGCAAGTAAGTTTTACTCAACAACTTTACAAGAAAGATAGTTTAGAATTCACTGGGGGACTTAGCATCCCGCACGTGGAGAAAGAGGCTCGGTGATCAAACGCCATGTTTGTTTCCATTCGTACCTCCCTTTTACATAACATTTGCAATTTCATGTAATATGTGCAATCATTCATGACCAAGATGCAAATCTCATTCAACATAATCTCTTTCAAAAGGGTTGTTCACAAAACTATCTCAAAATAAGCCAATTCAATTACCTATCAATCCAAAACCGGGAGTCAAAGAAAATCCTCACTATCACTCAAAAAGAAGATCCTCACTATCACTCAAAAAAGAAAAGCATATAAGAGAAAACGTCAGTATATAGCACGAATACTTCAAGGAAAGTCTTTAAGCAACAACTCATCCTTCTAGGCAAGAGAGACTTTCATCCTTTGAAGCACGGCCTCGCTTGACTCCAGCTTCTCTAGACAACCTCTCAACCTCTTCTTCCCGGCGAGCAACACGATGCGGAAGGGACTTCATCATGTAGTTTCTGGAGCTCCTGAATCTCGGAGAACCCTCTGAAAAACCAAGGAGCATTGAAGCTATACTGCGCAAACACGTCCCGATGGCACCTCCAGTCTTCAATCATCTCCTCAGAAACTGTTCGACCAGTCGTGACGCTCATCCCATGGATAGAAACTAAAGCTTCTTGGACGCGGTTGACCAATGCAAGACGACTCTTGAGCTTCGCGGTGGTAGCAATATGGCCGTGTTTCTTCCAGATTGTCGTGTACAACTTTTCAAACCGAACCAAAGACACGCTGAATCCACCAACCAACACATGACCTGGATAAGGGACGGTAAAGGAGGATCGAACAAAGCCCCGTGCTGCATCACCGGCAATTCGGCGACCGCGGAGTCTTGTCGGTTGCGGGGAGGCCTTCCAAAGAAGTCACCACAATAGCCATATGGTCCGGAGCCTGTTCGGGATGGATGCCAAGGGGAGCCGTCTCAACTACGAGGGCACCGTCTCTCTTGCATCCCTTACGACATCTATTTCACTGGGTGCTGATTTCCGTCACGACCCCGTCGACAAGATCACTAAGGAAAGCGCCTTGTTCAACCGAGCTTGCATCATCTCTGTCATCGTCAGAAAAAGGAGCGGTTTCTCCAGACTTCTCAGCGTGAAGTTCCATACCGTCAGACTTCTCAGCATGAAGTTCCATACCATCAGGCTTCTCAGCATGAAGGTCCATACCGCCGTACTTCTCGGATGAAGGTCCGTACTCGCGGACTTCTCGGCATGAAGGTCCGTACCGCCGACTTCTCAAAGCATGAAGACCAGTACCGCCGGCCTTCCCGTTTTGAATGCGTGCCAACCTTGTGAAGGCATTATCTTTCGAAATTCCCTGATTTAAAACAAGGATCGTTTTAGAAGAACTTACACTGGAGAAATGAAAGAACCGATGGGAGGAGATTTAAATACCTGCATATTGGAAGAATTGAGGATTACCGGACCGCATGCTTGCCTCTTAGGTCTCTCTCCTACTTGGGGACTGCAATCCTCAGCTCTTGTCCGTTTGGCTGGAAGTGGCTTCAACCGGAAATGCTTCGTCAAGATGTCAGAAGATGGCTCACTACGGGAATTCGTCACAACACTCTTCGAAAATTTCTGGAAGATCAACAGTTGTTTCCCCCAAAATTCTTTATACCTGTTGGTCACCACTGGGTTTCTCCCAATAGGCCAGAAGGGAAGGCTCACCCGGTCTAAGAACACATTGGCGTTAAGAATTGGTAGAAGGAATTCTTCCGGAGCCCCTGGTGGACGGATAAATGGGACACCCTGATCGAATCCCATTTGGCGAGCAGCCCTGTCAATGTTGTACGGAGTCACAGAAAATTCTCCGTCGAATAGAGATGGGACATATCCCTGGAATGCAAATGCAGCAGGTAAATAATTTCCCCGCATCTCATGGTCTTGACATCGGTGCGCAACACAACGCCAGGATCGTCAGCAAAGGTCTTTGGCTGGACGATGGAAGAGTGAATCGGCCCCCATGGACGAAAATCTACGGAAGAAATGTTGTCAAATACCTCCACATGTTTCGCACCGCTTTAGGACGCTTCTTGTTCCATCGGAGTATTCTCGAGCCGCCGTACAAGTTAACGAGTGAAGGTGCGGGAGTAGGAGCATAACTTCAAGTGTTCCCATAAGAGCGCTCGAAGAAAAGCGAAGTGAACGTGCGACTCCACCTTCTTGTACCCGTTAGAAACGTGCATATCCATTACTAAAGCGTCCGGATGAGAATACAACGATCCAAGGAACAATGCACCTAGAGGAAGAACTTCACCTGCGCCGCCTTTATAGCAATCTTAACAAGCTCACCTCTTATGGTCTTCTTCCCCGAACCATCATCAAATATATCCCTGGATAGCCATAAAGACAGAACGCAATCACGCCGAGCTCGTTTTCCAACTCTTGATTCAACTCGGGTCTGCAGGAAGACCACTCCAAACCCACCAAGTATAAAAGCATCTCGCATCCTTTTTCTCCTCCTTGTCCGGACTCTCGAATCCCTCCGCCTTTTGAAGTATAGCATCATAATTACTTTGTTCCGCATCGAGAGCTCGTAAAAAGACTTCCGGCAACGTGGGTTCATTAATGCGGCTACACTCTCCAAAGTAATAGTCATCTCCCCCATCTAGATATGGTTGTGTGAGTAGAAATACGCCACCGAGAAATGAAGGTGATCAAGCCCGCGGTGTCTTTCCTAATTTCGAGGGTAGCAGATGCCATGACCGCATCGAGAATTTGTGCTTTGGTCAAATTGTCCTTAATGCCCTTATTACTCAACATGCGTCTCATCCATCCTTCATAAGAACCCAGTGGAGCATGGCAAATCTTGAAGTCAATAGGAGAAGGCGGATATTCGTTTCTCTGGAGACAAAATCTCATCACAAGTGCGGAAGAAGAAAATGGATCATCATCCATATTTTCTGAATCGGAAAGCAAGACTATCTTATGAGAAGGATGCTTCCTAATATTTGGAAAAGGCGAGGTGAACAACTCATCATTGATGTTCGGCACATCTTTGAAGCTATCAACACTTCCTGACTTGGCACCAAAGATTATCTTCAAGACATATCGACGTGCTCTTTTCTACCGCAATGAAATAAAAGACAGAGTTAGAACTTGTATGAAAGCATATGAGAAGCGTAGTCACACACGGCAAGACACAACTCACACAATGGCCGGTCCAAACATCATACAAGATTCGATGCGGTATTAATTTCAAGTTCTCCTAAGATAACTTTCAAGTCGATCTGGTATTGGTTTCAAGTCCTAGTACAAGTTTCAAGTTCGGTGTAAATTTCAGCCAAGCATATGTGAATAAGACCCACGTTCCTAAGCATACACGGCGGGCCCGCATTCATTCATCCGCATGCATCATACGATTTTCTCTATTCATGGGAATCGTGTCTACGGGATTCAAGCCAAATGGTGGAAAAAGCTAAACATGCACATGTCTTGCAAAAGGTATTTACCTAACAAACTAGGGTTTGACCGTTAAAAAAAAAAAAAAAAAAAAAAAAAAAAAAAACCCTACCTTGTACGACCGGACGGGGAGCAACTCCTTGAAACGGACGGCGGTGGTTCCCAAATTTCGATTTCGGCAAATGTGGCAACAATGCGGTCGACAAATGGCAGCGAACGGCTCGGACGGAGCTGCTCACAAAAAAAAAAAAAAAAAAAGGGGGGAGAGAACTCGTGGAGAAAAAAGGAGAAGGATCTTGTCTCTTTTATAGACAAAAATTAGAAGAATCCCAATAAAAGAAGGATTCCTCCCTTATTTGGTTTCCTCTTTTGATTCAAATACCCAAAGAAAGAAACCGGCCCCACCAAAGGATCCCATACAAGCGTGACGGCATGGGAAACTAGCGGTCGACCAACACTCTTCCGGGTAAACTCCTTTTATCCTGTCTCTCTCACGTATGTATGTCACCATCTCATGCCTACCACACAATAATGTAACCATTATGTGCTAGGCAGGGGACTTAATGTTGATGGTGGATTTTCGTTCAAGGTTAAATTTGTAAAAAACCATAAAAATCATGCGCTGACATCTTGTAAAAGATAAAGCCGTTTATAAGTGACGGATACTCCTCACTTAATTCACCAAGAATGGAGCATGTAGCAACAATCCCATTCTGGTGAATACATGAAATTCCTCCAGTTGGAGCATGTAGCAACAATCCCTTCCTGTGAATTTCATATCAGCCTTGTATTTCCTGTACTCATTATCAGTGTGGCATGACGACTGAGTGTTACTCTTACAGAGTAACACGAACCTCCAAGCACTATAATGAATCATTATCAGTGTGGCATGACGACGGAGTGTTACTCTTCGAGCAGTAACACGAACCTCCAAGCACTCTAATGAAACCATGTACGAAATACCCGTACAGCCGATTCTCGGTGTGTTATACTAGCCCGAGCCCTCTCGGTGTGTTATACTAGCCCGATTGAGCCCCTCTCGGTGTGTTATACTAGCCCGATTGAGCATCCGACACTGACCATATCAGTCCGGATATGATCTGATCGCAGTCATCCAACTCCACAAGCATGATTGGATGACCCAGATCAAATTCCATCACCCCAAGCAGGTATGGAATACACACAGCCGACCCCGCATGGTCGACCATTGGCCTTCGCTTGCCAAGAAACCGTCTATACCAAGCATTATGGACGGAAAACCCTAAATTAGGGTTTGCGGCATATTACATGTGCCGCAAAACGGTCTCAACCGTCCATCTTCGCAGGCATAGATGGGGGGTGTAGATGTAGACTCAAAGGGCTCGGAGCATGTCGACACAATCACCATGTGACCGCCTACACACATGACCAGTCGGTCAAAACCAACCATGATTGGTTACAACAAATTCGTCCGCCTGAAAGAGTGTGGTCGCACGGCTTTGAAAGCCAAAATTAGGTTCAAGCCATCACGCGCGTCCATCTTCTCCTAAGCACGAATGGAGGGTCACAGATTAGATTAAGCAGTCCTGTTATACTAGCATGACCACCGTGGGCCCATCTACCTCCTCATGCGGTCGGCCAAGGCATATCATGCCTGGGTTAACCCCAAAACGCCCGTCAAACTTGTGTGGTCGCACCTCCCAAATTGCAAATCGATCTCGACCACTCAACTTCACCGGACGAATTGGGTGGCTTAGATCACGTTTTCATGGGACGGTGAGACATGGGCGTGAACATCAGCCTACCATCTTCACGTCAAGCCAACCGCCAAGACCGACCAAGCTAGGTCGTCTTGGAAAACGCGCCGGAAAAGAGTATGGCGCGCGGCTTCTTGCGGTATCAAACTCTTATCGCAAAATCGATCTCGACCACTCCTCTTTAGGTCAAATTGAGTGGCCCAGATCGCGCTTTCATGAGGGAACGGAATACGGCGCCTGCACCATCATGCCGTCAACACGCATGTATGGTCGGCCCTCTCCAAAATCCTTCCCATGCTTGGTTTCGACCAAGTCAAGAGTGATGCTTGCGCACCTCTTTAAAAAAACCTAATTTCATCAATCGGTCGCGGATGAGTGTCTCAAACATCATCTCATCCGTCCGACTTCACCAAACTTGGTTATACAACCCCGGTCGAGTTATTTGGTTAGTGAGGAGTCATTACCCATCACTTTACCACACCGTAATGCAAGCACTGCATAAAATACACACGATACTTCACAAGTATCGACTTCCTGAATAACACAGTTATTCAACTCAGCATTACATGCTATCTTTCGTGGATCCACGATCCACATTCCAGACATCAATCATGTCACAAACCGGGGATACATACTCGGGGTATTGGTCTGGCGGTTTACGGCGTGCGGCGTGCAACGCGCCATCACAAGAACGTGTTAGGAAGTCGTGGACGGTTAGAGATGAACAGAAAAGTGGGCAAGACTGGTCGTGTGTTACCGACACACAACTCCACTACTCCATCATTCCACTACCTCCACTTCCCACGAGAAACGTGAATGAGGCTCAATGACTTGTATAAATAGGTTCTCCGCCCTATTTTCCAACAACAAGGAATAAGGGAGAACAACACAAGTTCGGGCATTTAGAAACCAAGTGTTAATACAAAAACCGTATTCAAACACTCAGAGCCTGCTTGCATCAACCGTAAGCTTGCTCATCTTTCTGTTACAAGTCATAAGCAAGCCAACACCTTCACAATCTCAACACCTTCTTCGCTTCCCTCCCTAAGATCAACCCCATCTCCTTCACTTTGTGACCGAAACAAGTCCGGGAACGGCCATTTCTTGGTTTAGGCCGGACTTGCACAGATTGATCTCTCGAATCTACAAGCACTCACCGCGCAGTGCATTTGTTGAAGGTTTAAATTCATTCCTCATCCACACCCCAAATTACCAAATTCTGCAGGAGTAGTTTTCACCCATCAACAGAAGGTATTCAAGAAAGTGTTATCTACACCTCCGGCTCCACCTCCACGTCATATTTTACACTATTTTTCTTAAAAAAATCTCTATTGTTGGAGATGGTTTTTTAAATATGAGGTCCTATATTTATTCTATGTTTAGACCCCATAAATAAAGGGACTAAATTAAAAAGCCACATAGGATTTTTTGCACCTTCTGTTGGAGATGCTCTTAGAGCCCCTATAATAGGTTTCTTTAAAAATGTTTAGTTTTGCTCGGAGAAATTCGCACAAAAATGGCAGTATTTCACAGTTGCCCCCTTAACCTATGAGAACTATTTAACACTCCCTAATGGATCTTTTCCTTATCTTTCCTCCCTGTTGATTTTCCAAGGGAAAACTCCTATGATACCCTTGTCCAAACTTTGGATCCTACTAGATTGCGGGCAACTATTTGATTAAATGGTACATATCCTACCCACGAGGTGATCCTGCCTCAAGAGAAGATATTAAGGAGACTAATTCAGTTTAATGTTCAAGTTATCTCGATATCTAGTTTTACGTAGAGCATGTTTGTTTTTTCCTGACTCGTCTGGATCTGTCTGAAATCATCTGACTCATCTGATTTAAAAATATGAGTCAGTGGTTTGTTCCCATAAGTCAAAAGTATTTTATTACCCGACTCAAACGGGTCCGAGTCAGGGGTTAGGTCTGACTCAAAATAAAAAACAAACGGTCTGACATCTGACTCGGATCGAGTCAGGGGCCTAGTCAGATCCAGACCCCGAGTCAGCAAAAAACAAACATGCTCTTAGTCAGATAGTTAATCTATTATGTTATCTTCTAGGTTTAGGTTTACTTATCCTATTATCTTGTAAATAGGACTCACTATGTAAATGTAATTCTATTTCAGTATCTATTGATGATCAATAATGAAGTTTCACCCTACGAGATTTGTGTGGATGTAGATCATTAGAGTCAAACCACGTTAAAATCCCTTGTCATATTTTCATTATATCTTTGGTCTATGATCCCTCGATACTCATATTTAATACGGTATCAGAGCGGGGATACCTGCTCAAATCGCTTCCGCTTTCTATTTTTATGATATCGTTTTTCATCAACTTTTCTCGTATTAATATTTAATAATAACCTGTTTTTCTATATTGATGATTATTTAATTTCTTAATTATCCGTCAGAGTTAACATCCAATAACTCTCCCTAATTAACATTTTTGAGATCTTTTATCTGTAAACAGTTGGCCTATATATAACACCTCATCTTTGATTCATGGCAAATCATTCCTCTTCTTTTTCTTTTTCGTGTCTCAAATCAACTGATACAAGATCAGGAGAGATCGTCTTTATTTCCTTTGAACTCTTTTTCAATGGGTAATAATCTAACTTTTATTCAAGGTCATTCCACGGGCAACAATTCCATGAGGTCATACACTAAGTTTAATTTTTGATATGTTAGGATTAATCATTTGATAAACGCAATTCCTTCATGTTAATTTTTGATACCTTAGGTTTAATCATTTGATCAACGCAATCCCTTCGTATGTTTTTTTCAATCGACATTTAATGAATATCCCTTTATCCAAGCTAATAATCATGAATATAATAAGAATTTTTATTCTCATTGATAGCTTATCACTACTTTCAGTGAATAAAGAAAATACTATTTGTGGTTCTCTATTAATATCATGTGTTTCTTCTCTTAATTTGTGACTATGAGTATCGATCATACACCAAACATAGTTTTATTTGATATCAAAAATGATCATAATGATGGTTTTTGTTTTGCTTTAATCAAAACCTAAGAAAAGGGTTTATTCCTCTAAACGAGGTTTTCAATTCGTTAGTCCGACATGATCTTGTTGTCAATCATTTTTTTTGTGTGCAGTTTAATCACTAACTAATCATCTATTGGTATATTAATTTCATTTGTATCTACTATTGGTATGTTTTATCTCGGATCTTTGTTAATACAGTGAAGTAGGGAAGTATAATGAATCTCTTTATTCACTGCATCGGATCATTTTTGCTTGAACAACAACATTTTCTTTTTAATATTGTTCTCAATACTTTGTTTATTCACTCTATAAAGAATAGTCCAATCAACTCCGAAGATATTTTAATTGTTTCATCTCCGTTTCAATTTTATTGATCATCGTCATGTTTTAATCGAATATTTTTTTCATCAGTTTTTAATCTCTTGGAAGATCATCCATTAGGTTTGGGTCAATCCCAGGTTGTTAGTCTAGCTAACATATCGACAACTATATCTTTTCCGATATTATTTCCAAAACTAGTTTTCATTCATGAAAACTCTCTTTGACGTCCATCTGTATTAGTATGGACATAACTTATACTAGTTCTAACTAGTTGTTTGTGCCTTATTCTTTCGACATGAACCTATTCTCATAAGATGTTTACATTTCCGTTAGCAAGTTCTTGCGATATTTTTTCTTCTCGATATATAACCGTGGGAAGATAATTTTTATAAACCATGGTTGAATTCATAAAAATCAAAATTATGAATTTCGTAATCTATCATATTTATCCATTCTCGATAATTAAATCTCAGTTGAGAATGCACACCTTAATATTGGGTTTATACCCATTTCACACATTTAAGCTCTTTGAACCTATTAACTAGTAATCGATTTCCAAAATCCAACATAAGGAAGCAGCCCTTTTTGTCGTTTTTGATAATATGTGAAAAAGCGGGGGTCTAACAACCTCACCCAATATTTCGATTAGCAATCTGTATGGACTAACTCGAATATACTTTTAAGAGAATCAACTAGACAGTCAGACCCAATCTTAATAAAAAGTATATCAAGGAGTTAATATCTCTATCTCTCGATTTGATCTATACTCAAACAAATAGAAATCTGTGAGTCTTTTTCAAATACAAGAGATATAAACTTGGATGGTACCAAAGACCAATATCCAAGGATCAATCAATTTCCAATCAACAACCAAAGGTTGGATTTCACAATTGATCGATACAACGCACAACCTGTGATATTTCAATTATATAACAAAATATAATGCGGAATAGAAATAACACAGACACCATAAGTTTTGTTAATGAGGAAACCGCAAATGCAGAAAAACCACGGGACCTAGTCCAGATTGAACACTAAACTGTATTAAGCCGCTACAGACACTAGCCTACTACAAACTAACTTCGGTCTGGACTGTAGTTGAACCCTAATCAATCTCACACTGATTCAAGGTACAGTTGTGCTCCTTACGTCTCTGATCCCAGCAGGATACTACGCACTACGCACTTGATTCCCTTAGCTGATCTCACCCACAACTAAGAGTTGCTACGACCAAAAGTCGAAGACTTTAATAAACAAATCCGTATCACACAGAAAAGTCTAAGATAATAGATAAATCTGTCTCCCACAGATAAACCTAAGAGTTTGTTCCGTCTTTTGATAGAAATCAAGGTGAACAAGAACTAATTGATAACCCGGACTTATATTCCCGAAGAACAGCCTAAAATTATCAATCACCTCACAATAATCTTAATCGTATGGTAGCGAAACAAGATATTGCGGAATCACAAACGATGACACGGAGATGTTTGTGATTTCTTTTTATCTTGCCCTATCGGAGATATAATCTCAAGTCAATTATTCAATTGAACTCATATGATAGAAAATGGCAAGATCATATCGCTCAACTACAAGAGAAGTAGTTTCGTTTGGCTTCACAATCCCAATGAAGTCTTTCAGTCGTTAACCTACAGGGTCTCGAGAGGAAACCTAAGGTTAAAGGAGAATCGACTCTAGCAAAACCAACTAGTATCACACAGGAGGTGTGGGGATTAGTTTTTCCAGTTGCTAGAGTTCCCCTTATATAGTTTACAAATCAGTTTGCAATCTATGTTAGCTTAGTAACAAAGCATTCAATATTCACCGTTAGATGAAAACCTGATTAGATACAAGCTAATATCTTTCAACCGTTAGATCGAAACTTAGCTTGTCACACACAAATGAAATGTATTTCATTTAGGTTTGAGTAACCGTACCTAAACGTGTACACTTAGTTGGTTCACAAATAGTTAACCAATGGTTAGCCATATGAGCACTTCCATATTAACCGTATTCATCTTTCTTATAACTAGTTCAAATGACTCATAAGAACTAGTTGAAGAGTTGTTCAATTGCTTAGGTATTTATTCATAGACACAATTGAAACAAAATCGGTTTGATCCATTCGAATCAATTCATGAACAATATAGCCACGGTTGGCAAAGATTGCATTCCTTATAATTTATTGTTTTAAGTTCATGAACTACCGATTTGAGAAATAACCAGCTTGGGTACGCGTACGGGTATGCGTACCTTAGCTACCGGATTTGAGTTGCTTTTGGTTTCCAAAATCAGCATAATTTTTCGGGTAGAAAAGTTCTGCCAGTACGCGTACCTAAGGTGACTGGTTTATGAGTTCGTAAACTCCAAACTCAGCAGAATTTTCCGGGAGGAAAAGTTCCGCCAAGATGCAGCGTCTGGGCACGCGTACCCAACCTGTCTCCTTTACCAATACCTTATGCACACATATACACACACTTGGTTTCTGGTACATGGATTTATACACTAATGTTCGAACACACTATATATGCTTATATCCATAGATGGTAATCTCAACTCTACATTTCAATCATTGAAACATTATTCTGTAATGTTATAATAGTCGTTATTCACAACTATCGTCATCAAATCCATTTTCAAGATTGAAACGTCATCATGACTTTCGTCACGGGTAAAGATGAAAAATGGTTAAAGCGAAAGCTTACCAACACATATTTCGAGAAAAAGATAGGCGAGTAAACTCGGCTCGAAATAGCAAATGTGCATGTATGGAAACTATCATACTTATACGAATTTTATCTCAAGAGTAGGAGATAGAGTAGACTTTTGAGTGATAGATAAGTTCAAGTCTCCACATACCTTTTAGTCGGATGAAGTTCCACTGGTTCCTTTAGTAGTTCTTCGTCTTTGTAAGATGATCGCCATGGAGTCTGGAGCTCAACTACACTTAACTATCCTAGACCGAGACTTAGCCATAAGTAAACTAGAAATCAAGACATATAGTTTTGACAACTAAATTTGACAAACAAGCTTGAGATAGCAACGCTTGCGTGTTCGACCGAGCAATGCTCTAACAATCTCCCCCTTTTTAAATTTTAGTGACAAAACTATCAATACATATGGATTACAAAATAGATAAAACTTTGTAGCTTCTGGTCCACATGCTTGATCTCCTTGGTGCTTCAACATTACTCGAAAACTTCGTCTTTTCCAAGTACTCCCATGATTCCATAGATGTTCAGTTCAGCATCATAGTTGTTGAAGATCAATAGCCATAACAATGAGAAATCAAAAGCTCTCGATCATTGTTATACAGTGCCATAGTATTATACAGTATCAATGTTCAATTGTATCAAAACGTTGACAACAATACTATGGTGATATGTATCACTCCCCCTTAGTCAATACTTTCATCTCAACATGAAAACTACTCCCCCTTACATAATGATCCGAAAACCATATGTATTTGTAGTGTGAACTACATATTAATTCTCCCCCATTTTGTCAATAAAATTGACAAAGGTATGAAAACGGGATCCTAATGAAATTTTCATGGAGATGCTTCAATACCAAAGAAAAGTACATATCAACTTTGTTTAGATGCAATCATAAAGCCGAAGCTAAATGCATTCATCACGGAGTTTATAAAGATACAAGATAACTCCTCAAATATTCCACAGCCGCACTCCCCACAAAGATATGGAAATTAAGCGCAAGTTCAAAATAACTCTCCCCCATTTGATGACATTCCCGAAAGAACAACAAGAGCGACCTTACTTTTACGAGAAAATAAGGATTTCTTTGGACACCAAAAACCACAAAATGATTTTGTATCCAAAATTCTCAATTAAACTAACCACAAGAGAACCCATGATTAATTTAATCGGATTACACAACCAAAATAACCACAAACGAATCTATGATTAGTCTAGTTGGAAATGCTCACATAAGAAGGCTTATGGAGCCGCACAATATATACATAAAATATGGATCAGGGAAGATCAATATTGCGGAATATACAAGGATTCATTCTATTTTCCATCATTATTTGCACAATGACATACAATTGACATAATCCTCGTAAACAAAAGATTTTAACCCATCTTCCATCAATAAATGACATAATAGGCTTAACTTTTGTTTGTCAAAAGTTCATCGATCTTGTATCAATACATGCATATCGACATATAAAGAGATAACTTTTGACATCGTATGGGACAATAATAGTTCACGGATGCAAACACACATATCCCATAACATATTCCAATATATAAAACCATAAAGATTAATACTGCAAAAATCATCTTCCAAATCAACTTTAGAATTTAAATAAATAAATCTAAAAACATTGCAAGATGAAAACGTTGGACATAGCTATGTGTACTCACAATAATGGCTATTCCAAACCCTAGTTATCCTTCTTAAACAAAACAAGAATAAAAATTCTTATCCGAAGATTACTAGGTAAAATAAAATCAAAGTTCATTGAGAACATCATACCTTTCAATGAATCCATCAAAGAAGGTATCACTGATTTCCTTTACTCTCTTGACCGTACACACACCATGTTCGTGAGTTAGAACACCGACTTTACGATCAACAACCCGAGCAAGCTGTCTAGCCTTGACGCAGTCCATGATGAGATTCTTCTAATTTCGTATCAGGATGTTCTGATTAGCAAGGATTCTGGCCTGACCATCTAAGATATGGTTTATTTGCAGTTGAAGATTTGCAAGCTCGAACTTTGAATCGTTCTGAGAACGAATTAAATCCTTGACAGACTCATTGATCCAAGAGTTGTGATCCTTTCTTTCAAGCATCTTCTTTAGAACTAGCTCTTGAATAGACTCGCGTCCTTGAGTGTCTTCCTCCATATCAAGATGCACAATCTCTTGAGATTTTGCAGAGTTCTCCATGTAATTTTTTGTTAGGGATGGAAAAATACAATATAGAGTGAATATATATGTGTTTGTAAATAGGAGAAGGAAATTCTTGTTAAGGAAACCCTATGAACTCACAAGAGGAGGACGCGAACGTTTGTGGACCGTTGATACAAAAACTTAACAAAAAAATAATATACAACATACTTGAGCATTTCTCAATAATATTCCTTGCACCTCTCAAGTTAGGAACAAGGAACAAATACCTGGAATCAGGTGGTAGAGTGAGAAATAATCCCACTATGATCATTGAGAAAGGAGTTGTACATATCATCTGACAGTTTGGTCTTTGTGTCCTTCGCCTTTCTTTGGTTGACTTTCATCCCAGAAGAGTAAGACACAGCGTGTTTAACATATCCGTCAGAAGGCTTTCTCTGAGGACTAAATCTAGGACCTCTTGATATTGGCTCAAGAGGATCAGAATAGAGAGGGATCCATTTTCTAGACTTAGATTTACCAGACTTATTCTTATAAGCACAGGGAATGTGTTCATTAGTGGCACAAGAATTTATACCATTGAGATGAGCTTGTTCCCTGTGATGATTTCTAGAATAGAGATCATTTTTATAAGGTTTCTGGTTTTCTATGGGCACGAGATTCACTGCAGAAGTCGACAGACTATTTACTCCATTGATAACATAAAGAAGCAAATTATGAAGATTCGAGATTTGTTTCCTCCTGGCAAAACAATGAATAGCATAGTGATTATTTTTCCCACAGAATGTACAGGTTCGTGGAGGAGAAGCAATAACTGGCACCTGTTTTAACTTCATAGCCATATGAGAGATTGTAAGTCACGTAAATCCTTCTTGACACAACCTTCTTCTGGAGGACATTTCTTCATATGCTGTAATTCATGAGAATTAGTTGGTACAAATTTCTCCTTAAGACAGAGTTTTCCTTTTCCAAGGATCTGCACTGTTCATGGGCTAGAATGAGAGATGCACCTAGTTTCTCTTTTTCGACACGAAGTCTGTTTAGATCTGATGAATGTGTCTCGATCAAACGTTTTTCTCTAATTGAGTCTTCCTTGACAATATCCTCAAGAACACTAATCTTTTCAAGTTGTAGAGTAGTTCTTGGAGAAGTTTTTCAATATTGTTAGAGAAAGACTCAATGATGTTATAGCGTTCATGTTCTCGACCAAGAGACTTTTCAAATTCATCAACAAGCTGAGCATGATCCTGAAAATCAATAGCCTCAGTATAATTTTTTGAGATTCTGGTGAGCTTCATTTCAGCTCTTGCCATCGTGTCAAATGTCTCATTGGAGGGAGAGATGTCAACATTTGATAGAACAATCTTCCTACCTCGGGATTCGGAAGAATCAGCTAAGGAGTAATCCTTTGAGGTATTCCTAAGACATTTGGCATAGTTAAAAGCTTTAGAAGACATCTTGGTATGCGTATATGCCGAAGAAGAAATACTGTCTTCAGACTCAGATTGCCACAAACACAGACTTGTAAGGTCTTTAAACGTGTTTGCCTGCTCTGATACCAATTGAAAAAGTGGGGGTCTAACAACCTCACCCAATATTTTGATTAGAAATCTGTATGGACTAACTCGAATATACTTTTAAGAGAATCAACTAGACAGTCAGACTCAATCTTAATAAAAAGTATATTAAGGAGTTAATATCTCTATCTCTCGATTTGATCTATACCCAAACAAATAGAAATCTGTGAGTCTTTATCAAATACAAGAGATATAAACTTGGATGGTAACAAAGACCAATATACAAGGATCAATCAATTTCCAATCAACAACTAAAGGTTGGATTTCACAATTGATCGATACAACGCACAACCTGTGATATTTCAATTATATAACAAAATATAATGCGGAATAGAAATAACATAGACACCATAAGTTTTGTTAACGAGGAAACCGCAAATGCAGAAAAACCCCGGGACCTAGTCCAGATTGAACACCACACTGTATTAAGCCGCTACAGACACTAGCTGTAGGATCAGAATATCGCGACTACAATACCTCGTGAGATCAATAAACGACAGCATTGCGAAAGTATCGCAGATAAGTAATATAAATGACGCAAAGAATGACGACAGCCAAAACACGAGAAAGATGTGAAGACCTAGCGAGATCTAGGAGAGTTGTGAGATTATATATTTGTACAGTTGCGATATTTCGCAAGTCATTCCCGAAATAAAGGACAGCTTAGCTGTCATCCATTATGTAATACCCTATATAAGGAGCCGAGCAGGCCTATTGTAAAGGATCGATTCTTCGAGTGTTGGGCAAGTCATTAGGAGAGAGAAAGTTTAGAGTGATTGTAGTTCTTTAACTGATTTCCATTTCATCTTGTAAACATTTTAAGATTTTAATCAATAAAAGTTACAATTGTTCATTCTAAAAATGATTTGATTGTATAGATTCTTGTGAGGGGTGTAGTGTAGGATTTCCTGCAACTACATATTGGCGCTAGAAACAGGGACTGATTGAAGATAAGGGATTGGATATTGTCATTAAAATTGTTCAAATCAGGAGTATGATGGATAAATTGGAGAAAGCCAGAATCAAAGAGAGTAATGGAGAATTGGAATGTAGTATGATTACAAAGACAATGGTTAATAAATTTCATGAAAGTATCAGAGGGAGAATACACAAAAGAGATTTTGAAGGAAAGAAAATTATAACAGTAGAGAAGGCGTCACCCTTGAAAGAATGGGAAAAACAGAAGATTATGTTCACAGCAACGGAGATATCAAGAGAGAATTTAAATCATACATCTCCACTAGTGATTACGATAAGCGCAAGCAAAGAAGAAGGAGAATTAACAAAAACAGTGGAAGAATGGGCAATAAATAGAACTTTGGTGGACACAGGGAGTTTAGTGAATATAATGTTTTATCATGCTTATAAAGAATTGGGGTATAAAAATGAAGAAATGATTTCCTCAACATATCTTATCCATGGTTTCGGTAAATCTATAACAAAACCTAAAGGGGAAATAAAAATGCGAATTCTGTTGGGAGAAATTGAAACGTAAGTGACGTTATGTGTAGTGGATATGGAATCGCCATACAACATGTTGTTGGGAAGACCATGGGTACATGCAATAAAAGCTGTCGCCTCGACATTTCATCAATGTATTAAATTTCCTATGCCGAGTGGGATTGGCGAAATCATAGGAGATCTCGATAAAGGAAAGATATATCATCAAATCGAGGTAAAACATTATGAAGAACAGATGAAGAGGCGAAAAGATCGCAAAAAGATGGCAAGAGCAGTGAAAAAGGAAGAAGAATTTAGAACTTACATGATAAGAGCAGAAGAAGGAAAAGGAATACCTGGCGAAATCTCGGAAGAAGAGAATGAACTCAAAGCGAGGGAAATAAAAGGACCAACGCCAATGGGAGAACCGAAGGCTAGCTACACTGCGCAGAGCCAACAAAGGAAGTGAACGTCGAATCAAGAAGAACCCAAGATGTTAAAAATTGGGACTAAAATGGATATAGATGAAGAAAGAAGAA